>JANSTV010075493.1:0-22128 GCA_027564135.1 Lestremia cinerea | reverse complement strand
CACACACACACACACACACACACACACACACACACACACACACACACACACACACACACACACACACACACACACGTCGGCAAACAATCGTTGAGGCATTCTCTTACGCACACGCATCGAATACTAAGCCCACTGAAATGCAAGCAGTTCTCGAAGGCGTCGTCAAAGTCAGACGAAGAGGAAATTGAAACCGGTTGAGAATCGTCAAACGATTTAACGCCGGTGCCCTTCCTCATCGCATCCAGAACGTTTCAATCCAACGGATGAGATGGCCGTTCCAAATCTTCCGTTGCAAGAACAATGCAATCGAAACACCAGAAGCTCAACGAGTGTTCCATTGTCGCGTCGTCGGCCGATTTTGGATTGGGATTAATGACGCTGTCCGGCAAACAGTGGATTTTCACGAGAAAAAAAGCCAACCGCCTTTTGTGTTGGGCGCAAGATCAACGAACAATGGACCCCGTCCGAATGGCGGTGATCAATGATGATTAATGGTCTTTTTGTAGGAAGCTTCTGGTGCTGGGTGTCGCTAATGATCGACTATTTTCGGTCAAATTACGAATCAAATGCGACTTGTTGCGTGAATACAATTGACTGATTGGAATGGAAAGCGCTGAGCGATGCTGAGGAGGGTTTGATTGAAGGATTGTTCTGTTGCTCATCGGGAGTTTCCTTTGAGAAAGCGCTCGAGAAGGAGTCCGCTGTGAGGCAATCCAATCGAGGTCACTTTGCCTTGAATTCCAAAAGCATCAGCCTGTCAATCAGCCTCATCAACCTCATAAATTCAATTATCGCTTGCTAATCGATCCGCCCGTTCGCAATATCATCGATTCCAACATCGAACACTCCGCGAAGCCGTAACAAAACAATTGCGGCGCAGGCAAATCATCGATTCAGTGTGGAATCGCTTTTAGTTTGATTCCGAAAATAGCACAATGGCTCTGCCTCCGATCGGCGAAACATTTCATCGAATCGTCGATTGTTGAATGATTTTCTGATGGGCTGCGTCAATCAACATTGAATCACAAGAGAGTTCACGCAATCTTTTCACAATCGAAATTGGCATTGCGTGAATAGCAATCGGTGGGACAATGAAGACCGTTTCAGCCCATTTGACCCACTGCGAATGACCGATTTCGTTTCCACCATTGCTGTGCTCTTTGACCTTTCCCAGCATCGTCGTTCATCGAGCAATGACCCAATGATGGAATCAACCAAACCGGCCGCTCAACCATTCGCCATCATAATTCACATAATCATTCACTTGCACGACACCATCGCGTCGGGAATCGATTCGAGTTTCATGAAATTATTCGAAAATACAACAATTTACATAATTCTCGATTTGAATTCGTTGAATGAACTTTGGTGTAGACGACGCATTTGACGGAAATTCGAAAATATTATGATGACGACGACGGCGATGTTGCGCAGCCGGTTTCGTTTTGACTGGATTTTTGGTGCCGGAGAAAATCCAATGTTTGCCTTCTGGAAATCATAAAAATGAAATGCAAAGTGGAGCGCTCTCTCTCTTTCTCCCTCTCGAATATTGCACCCACTTGTGCACAGCGAGCTCGAGCAATACCAAAAAAAAAAGAAAACACAAAAAAAAAAGAACGAAAACGATTTTCCCAAACGATTGACAAGCCAGCGAAGGTTGAGCTGCCAAGTGCATGGGACGACCGATGGGACGCCATTCATCTCTGCCATTTCATTATCATTGGTTTGTTTTCCATTCGTTCGTTCGTCCACCATTACTGCGCTACCTTCACTGAGAATTGTGGACAATAACAAAACCCACACAAAGGCACGCAGTCGGAACCATTCACCTCTTGCGAGTCAACTGGTACTGATTCGCTCGATTGCCAAACAAAACAAATTCCTTTTACGAAAACGACAGGAGAAAATCCTCCGGGACAAAAGGGACCCGCAAATGGGATTAGACCGGTCGGTGAAGTTCGACAATTTCGAATTTCATCATTTCGATCGTTTGATGAGCAAACGATTCCGATTTCCTTCGAAACCATTCATATCGCCACGATGATCCAACAGCGCTGATGATCGCCTTCCGGACGGATGTTGGCATTTCCGAAAGAAATCCATTTCACAATTGGCATTACGCGCGCACAACACAAATAGAAATCGATCAAAGCAGAAGAAGAAGAAGAAGAAGTAATTCCGTTGGTTAGCAACGGCCACAAGTGAAGACGACGATCACAAATGCGGGTGCGTTAAAAATAACCGACTTTTTCCAAAAAATTGTCTGGGTGACTCGCGTTCAATTTGTTTCGCTTCCGTTGGAGCGATCGGGGTGTATTTGTCACACTGATTGCTGGTTTCGAAATTGTCTCAGATGAATGCTCATGGCAGACACATGTTGACTGCGAGACACATGTTGACATTCGTCATTTCGATTCTTTCGAAATGGAGGCGGTGTCGATGAATCAATTTGTTTACATTTCGACGACACGAAATGAAATTGACTCGAACCGCCCGACCACCCGAGAATTGCTCGTCAAACAATTTTCGGAGTACAAATCGATGTGGCGAACCCCAAATAAAACGATAAAATTCTCAGACGACGCCAGTCGCGCCACTTGAAGGATCGCCGTAAAAAAACAAACAAAAAAACCCTTCAAGGTCACCTCAGGCTGACGCCGAATTGAATGCTTCGGTTTTTGGCGAGCGAAACGCAAACGATGCATTTCGTGAAGTCGCAAATTAACCGACGATCGAATTGCATGCAACGCGATGGATGTCGAGGTGCAATGCGAGGAAAACGCAGAGTTTCAAACACGAAACTGGATCGAATGGTTTGCATGTTGTCGGAGCGGTGCGGCGTGCACGAGAGGTGCTTTTTTTGCGAGAATCTCAAATTCGTTTGTTTGTTTGGTTCTCATCAATGGCCGGAGATTCTTTCTTGTTGACCTGACTGGAATCGAGCAACGTTGTGTTTTTTTCTGTTGATTCGATGCGAAAGAACATGATTTTGGAAAGTACAAACCATCAATTTGCCGAATCGAGTTTATTTTTTTTAATCCAGAATGATTGCGGCGCGTCGGTTCAAATGTTGATTTTGACGGAATCGGTTTTGTGCAAAACCCTTCGGTTTGTTCACTTGATTTTCACACCGCGCTTTTACGCTGAGGATATTCGCGATGAAAACCGTTTTGTTTTCAATTCAAAAATCAGCGGCAATTCGAATCGAGCACTGAAATGCGCACACACAAAAAATGAAGAAGCGAAAAAAAAACGAGGAAATCAACAACAAGATTTTGAGCGGCAACCGGAGCTAGCGACGCGAACTGATCGACACGAAGCGAACAACTGAAATTCCATCGAGAATGTTGAAAACAAGTTATAAACGAACCGAGTTGGAATCGTTGCGTTGTATTGGAAGCGGTCGTTTGTTGTTGATCGGCCGGGCCATTGTTGGGTTTGTGTGCACTCAGCTCAGTTTGGTTCGGTTCAGTTGAATGCGAACGTAACATGGTATTTGACTCTTGGCATTGTGTTTCGGGCTGACTGGCAAATATGTGATGGCAACAACAACAACAACACTGTGCATGCATGCGACGAAGGAGAGAACGAAGAACGGAGAATAATACGCAGCGACGATGATGGGCCGAAGTGAAATTCCTTTTGTTCGGATCATGTCCGACCGGAGACGACGCACCGATGGATGCATCGGTCGTATGCAAGCCGTTTTCAGTCGATTTTTTTTTCTGTTTTCCTCTTTTTTGGTTTCTCGAGCGATTGACCACGCTAATTGCACGTACAAATAATGATGGGTTGTCGTGGCGGCCGTTATTGTTGTTAATCGAATTGTCGCGGTTTTATTCTTTCGAAGGACTTTCGATCGAATTCTGAATGTCGTTGAGATTTTGATGGCTTTCGTTCGGTCAGTTGGGTTGCTCGGATCTTTACTCTTCGACAGGCGCTCAACGGCTGATTCGAACATTTGAAAATGAATGAACGACGACGAGGTTCTCGTTTGGAGTGAAGTTGGTTGGCGATTGGTTTGTTTTGAATTTCAACTTCAGAGATGAGAGGGGCTTGGGAATGGAAAGACGAGAGTTTTGGTAAAGAAACATCGTGATTTTATTAAGTAACGAGTGGATTCACTTAGTCCTCCACAGCAAAGCCTCGAGTGGCTCCGATTTCACCTGGATATCTTCTTGAATTTATCCAGAATCTTCCGAAATTTCTGGCAAAATGTTTCGATTTCCTCGCGTTCACAGCCCAAAGCCACGGCCACTGTGAGATATGGCTCGATGACTTCTGAATTGTGGGCGCTCCAATTTCTGAATGAAAACCCTTCGAGTTGATTAGAATCACCTGGCAAAACTAGTCTCGCCCCAGAAACACCTCTGGTGAAAAGCATCGATCCGATTTTGCTGATGTCGGCTTCCTCCAAGTCGAAGACATTCAAAAAGATCGCCGTCGATATGTGATTCTCCACTTTGTACACTGACCGCGAAGGCGGCGCCAGTTTTAAGAAAATTTCTTGGAGATTTTCTTGAAGAAACTTAAAATTTTGTTCGCGTTCAGCGACCAACTTGAGGTAGCCTTTCATGCCCAGTGACAACAGTGTCATGAAGACATCCAAGCATTGTGATGACGATGCTCGGCCGGCGTAGCAACCTCCAACCGCCGCAACCGATTCCGCATCAAAGCCGGCGATGATGGCTCCACCGACTGGGACCATGAGGTTCTTGTCGGTGCTTTGGATGAATAAATCGACTCGTCGCGAGTGCCTCATCGACTCATCGCCGGCTGCTTGTTGGATTTGCTTGCACAAAACCGTTGACTGGAGCCCGTAGGCGTTGTTGATCAAATGCGGAATATCATATTGTTTTGCCAGTTTTGAGAGGGCGAGCAGGTTATCGCTTTGACGTGGTGCGAAGCAGCTGGTCGTCGAAAAGATACAGACAATGTTCTCTGGGCGGATCTCATTGATTTTCCTCTCGAATTCTTCCATGTTCGTTACCAGCGAGAGGGTTGTGGGGTTTTGGACTGGGTCGATGATGATCGGCTCCAAACCGGCCACGATAATGCTTTTGAAACAGGACTTTTGGTCGATGCGTGACCACAAAACGTATTTAGCGTTGTTCGTCCGACGCTTCTTCAATGCTCGCAGACACAAAGCTATTGACATTCCCGTGGACATCGGCACGACTATTGCTTGAGCCGCTGATGGAATGCCTGAAAGGATTTCATTGAAAATCGCATCGATTTTCCTCCTTCATTCGGCAATACGCACCCAAGTTTCGAATCAAATCGAGCACCAGCTCGTTGGTCAGCTGATTGAGAATCGTCGAGCCAACTGCCTTTGGCTGGGCCTCTGTTAGATTACCACTTCGTCCGACGCCATGTCCAAAGCCGTAATGTCGAAGAGCCACCAAATCTGAAATCAAACGGAGGTAATCAACTTTTTGTGATCTCAGACAAAGACTGGATTGTGAGTCTAACTGCATGCAATGCGCGCTTCTCGTTCTCCCACGCCACACTTATTCAAGAAATTGTTGCTGTCCAACGCTGCGAGGTAGCTGACGATTTGCTCGATGGCGAAATCACTCCAACCCACTTCAGGGATTTTCCTCTGAAAACGAAACAGTCATTCCATCCGATCGATGTCGTGAAAGCGACTTGTTCTCACCTTTTCGAAAAGAACTCGCTTGGCATTCTCGAATGAGTTGTTCGCCTCAAGCGCGATGTTCAGGTAATTTCTCGGCACAAAGTGACTGAGTAATTTATTCGATTTGTCGTCCGTCATCTTTCCGAGCTTAAGTTCTGAGTTCGTTGTCTGTTGACGAAACCATACAAGTTTAGTCCCGCGAATTCTCAAAGCAGCCGGTTAGGTTGTTGTTGTTTTTGTTTACATTCCGTAAAATGTCAGCGAAATGTCAGTTCACGTCGGCTATGCAGACGGGCTTGTTGCCAACTGGAATACTGCATTATCAGATCGAGATGAATCAAACAGAAAAAAAGAAATAACTAAAGCTTTTGAACAGAATTTATTTTATTGTTTCGATTTTAACAATTTTGCACTGCCTATCTGGGACACATGATGGCCCTGCCACCATCGACTGCCAGCAGAGTTCCCGTGATGAAGCTCGAATCCTCGCTGGCCAAGAATGCGATGGTTTTGGCCACCTCATCGGTCGTGCCAACTCGTCCCATAGCGTGGATCTCCTTGGCACGCTCCAGATATTGGACGTACTCCTCCTCATCCAATCCCATTTGCTTGTGGAAGTTCGTGATGATACAAGCAGGATTTACCGAATTGACCCGAACGCCTTTCGGGGCCAAATCTATAGAATAGGTCTCCAATTAATGACTCAGCTCGTTAAGGGCCGGTTTTCGTGAGAAGAGCAGCTTAATCGTACTCTGAATATCAAAATAGCTTTGTCTCTCTTTGATCACATCGGCCTCTGTTACAATTTGACAATTTCTCCAGTTTTGTGGAAGATCTTCGAAGACTTTTCGAAACGAAAAAGTTGGTACGAAATCGAATTGATGAGAAATGGTCTGTGTCTTGGGTAGAAGTGTGTGGTTGGAGTCATTGGAAAAAGATACAATCAATTTCGTCAATCCGTAAATCAAAAGTCATGGGCCCACATTCTCGAATTTAAAAACCATTTTATTGAAACTAATCGTCGACCACTTCAGCATTCAGATCTCGAAACACAATTTCCAGCTTGGTTCTCGAATAGCCCATCGGTGCATTCACAGTGGGTTTGACAAAATGAGGCACAAATTTCTGGTCGGTTTCCTTTGACAAACTCGCAAGTCTTCTCCGACGAGCAGGCACTGAAGCATCCATTTTCGACTTTATGATCAGCTTCCGAACAGATCGACACTGTGAATGGCAATGCTTCATAAAACGCCCCTTTCAAAGCAAGCCCCAAAAAAACTTACCGCCACTGGGCTGCGAGGCAACCACCGCCAGGAAAACGGCCCCAACGACGCACAACAATATCAATTTCATTTTTGGAGAATATCGGTCAATCGTTTCAACGCAGAACTCATCAAAATCGATTGATGCTCGAGTCGATGCTTTTATACGAATTCGGCATCTCAGCGATCAAAGCTCCTCAGTGTGTTTGTTGACAGTTCTTGTTTGCTCACGGTCGACTATTTCCAATGTGATTCCCACCTCATCGGTGGCCGTCAGGGACCCGAACCGTAGAGATTTTTTTTTTCTTTGGAAAACTGAATGAATAGAATTGCTCTTATCTGAAGCGAGGTAATCACCCATACGATTCCCCGTGGTGAAGCAAACGTAGCATGACAGATGCAATTAGTAATTACACGTTCGCTGATATCCAAAACACGGAAATCCCCCAAGCGAGTCGGATCGGTGACGAATCGAATGACAAAACAGCGGCCGGTTTGTGTGGATTTGGATTGCTCAAATAATCCGATTTAAATTCAAGATCAACAACTACAGTGTTTGCTTACGAATATGCGCATTAACACACTCAGACGAATCGTCGCAGTGTTACGTAATCTGAAGAAACGTCGGAAAGAAGACAGACAAAAAAAAACCAAGAAAGTTTTCGAAGCTTAATTTATTCATAAATTAGCTGATTTGCAAGCAAGATTTTGGCAATATCCGGCAGGACACTGTGGTCCTTCGATGCAGTTCCCTTTGGCATCCTCGAAGAGCCCTTCCTTACACACGCACCGACCTCCTTGTGGTCTGCAATCCAATCGAATCCTACATCCTTCCTGTCGATAGAAGCACGTGCGTTGCTTGCACGCATTCCAGTCGTTGTCCCATTCCTTTTTGGGATCCCTGGAGCATTTCTCCTGCTCCATCACCTCTTGACAGTATCCCGCTGGACACTCGTCAGCCAAAACGCATGTCCCGTTATTGTTTTCGTAGAAACCTTCTCTGCAAACACAGAGTTCTTCTTCCTGGCTGCAATCGTAGTCAGACCTACAGCCTTCCTGCAAATAGGAGCACGTTCGTCCCTTGCAAATAGTGTAGTTCCGATCCCATTCTTTATTCGGTTCTGCCAAGCATTTCTCGAGTGCCATAGTCTTTTGGCAGAAACCTGGAGGACACTGATCGGCTCTGATGCAAGTCCCGCTTTTGTCTTCGTAGAATCCCTCTTTGCACACACAGCGCTCCTCCTCCTTGCTGCAATCGTAGCGATATATGCAGCCTTCCTGCAGAAAGGCGCACGTACGCTCCTTGCACGCATTATATTTCCAATCATACTCCTTGTTGGGGGTCGAGAAGCATCTATCAACTTCCATAGTTTTTTGGCAGGATCCAGGAGCACACTGATCTTCCCTGATACAATTCCCTTTACCATCATCCATGAGTTCCTCCTTGCAGACACATCTCACTTCCACTTCAGAGCAATCCAAAAACACCACACAGCCTTCCTGCAGATACCAGCATGTCCGCTGCTTGCAAGCGTCATATTCGATGTCCCATTCCTTGTTGGGATCGGCCAGACACTCACTGGTGATTGGAGCGGAGACAGTTGGTCCTGAAATATTCAGATGAAGTGAACTCACTCTCGACTTCACCTCGAAGGACACTCACCACAAGTCTTCTGAGGATCTTTCGGGCATTCGTTTGCCGGCACGCACTGGCCATTGCATTCATACAAATCGTCTTGACACCGGCAGATCTTCTTCGAGTCACAGCCCGATCCGCATTTGCGTTGAATCCCGTTCTGAGTGTCGACAAGATTCTGACATGTTCGATTGCTCCGACAATCATCCCAACAGTCGTCAGCAGGGACCGGTTGCCATCCTTTCAGCGGATCGCACACTTTGAAAACCTCCGGCAAAATGGCCAGCGCCGTCGAACAGCAAATCACAAAAACCAAGCAAACCGTCAGTTCTTTCATTTTTGATGCGAAATTGAATACGATTGATTCGCGACTGACTGAAATCGCGAGTCAGTCGGAGCTTAAATAGCATTCCAGCGCAGGTCTATGGCATCGTTGCGTCTTGAAATTATGGTCGTGATTTCCAGCCTTTATTACCAATTGCGGTAGTTTCGATGCGAGTATTCGGGTCGCAGAGCCATGAAACGTGTTTCGCGTTGTCGTCGATGATGGCAAAGTACTTTCGGGTTCGCATGCGCATGATTTGAAAGGCACCTCGACTTAGCGGTTTTTTATTGAAATAAAACAACAAAACATCGACTGGGTCGAATGTAGGACTTTGGGATGATGATGATGAGCTGAAGATAACCCAAGAAATCCCAAAATTTTATACAAAAATCAATCTTCGATGACATAATGATAAAAAGGTTTTAGTTTTGTTTGTGGTTTTTCAGGCACTGAAATGTATTGTGGACGTTGCTGTGGAGTCTGCTTCTGAATAATCTGCGGAATAGGCTTTTGAATAGGCTTCTGAATTGGTTGTTGAATGACCTCAGAAATAGGTTCAGAAGTGATTTGAGGAGGAGACGATTCGGCGGGCGTCCGATTGAGTTGCTCCAAAGCTTGACAATATCCCGCCGGGCATTGGTCCCCCTCAATGCAATTACCGCGGTAATCCTCGTAAAGCCCTGGCTTGCATACACATCGTCCACCTTGCGGGTTACAATTCAGTCGAACTCTGCATCCTTCCTGTCGATAGAAACACGTTCGTTGCTTGCAGGCATTCCAGTCAGGTTCATACTCCCTCTTGGGATCCGATGCGCACTTGCTGAAAGTATCTGGGAAACTCAACCTCTGGCAATACCCATCGGGACACTGCCGACCCTCTACGCAGTTGCCATTGTTATCCTCGTACAGCCCTTCCTTACAAACGCAGCGGCTGCCCTGCGGGCTGCAATCCAATCGAACTCTACATCCCTCCTGTCGATAAAAGCATGTCCGCTGCTTGCAGGCGTTCCAGTTGGGGTCCCATTCCTTTTTGGGGTCCGCAAGGCATTTGGTCGATTCATCTGAAACGCCAAGAGTTTGACAATATCCGACCGGGCACTGTTCAGCCGTGATGCAGTTCCCTTTGTCATCCTCGAAAAGCCCTTTCTTGCAGACGCACTTAGACTCGCCTTGCGGGACACAGCTCAGACGAATTTTGCAGCCGTTCTGGAGTTGGTAACATGTTCGTTGATAGCATGGAATGAAATTTGGGTTCCACTCCTTGCTTGGATCTTGCAGGCAAGCCCTGATGGCCGGGCTTGTGAGATCCTGGCAATACCCTGGCTGGCACCGATCAAACCTAACGCAGTTGCCCTGGCCGTCATCGTAGAGTCCCGCCTTGCACACACATCTTGGCTCAACGACATTGCAAGCCAAGTCGACTCTGCAGCCTTCCTGGAGGTACCAGCACGTCCGCTGTTTGCATGGATTCCACGCGAAATCAAACTCCTTGCTTTTATCGGCCAAACAATTGTCGACCACTTGAGCTGGGATTTCTAACTTGCCAACGGCCAGTGAACGGCTCACCGCTAGAACGATAAACACAGACGACAATTTCATTTTTTGTTCTTTTTTCCGAAACTCAACGCGGCTGACGGCATACTGACTGAGTCAAGGCGATTAGTTTCCGTTTTTATGGCATTCGAGTGCTTGTTTGCATCATGAAAACATTCTCGTGACTGTCAACCGGACATGCCGAAAGTGCCGCGTGAATCGATCGTTAAACTCAAGCAAGCGAATTGGGTGAGTTTTGAGGTGCTTAATCGCATTTCCGCGAATGTTCGAGCCACGGCGTCATTCAAGTTTATCGAGAGATGAATGTGTCCGTGCGACACTCCGCTCAATTTGAAAACGAAACAGCAAGAACAGGTGTGGCAATTTTGAATGTCAAGCAGAATTTTCAAAAAAACATCTTTGTTTTCGTTTCTTGTGTTTTGCATTTTCTTTTTCGAAATTTTCCAAAATTTCAGAAAATTTTTTGAAAGACGAGACAAACAGGTGTTTTAGTTAAAATCAAACAGTGTTTTGACAGTCATACGCTGGGCGGGGCCGTGACCGAATTGGAATCAGAGATCAGAAGCTTCCCTATCTGCCTTAGCTGGGGAGAGCTCGACGAGAATTTTCAACGCCCAACAAATGTCTGCTCTGAATCGAGCTGCTTTATGTGACTCATCTTGAATTTCAACGTGGCTTTGTTTTCTTCTCGACCGCTGCAATGCTGATTCAAAGCAAGCAGTCTGCGTTTGCTATAGATTTCATTGGTTGAAATTGTCGAACCATTCGAAATTCACCAAACAGGGGGCGATCATCATTTCCACAATCAGATTGATTGTAAAGACATCACATTGGAATTTCGTGACAAAAACATCGCTTGAGAATTGGCCAGAAACAATTGTTTTTCCCAGCAGAACAAACAGCGTAACACGGGCTTTGTATTTGCGCGATTTTGCCGCAGACACAATCGACGATCTGCGCAAAACAGTTCGACTGATTTGACCTTCACAAATTGACTGGTGTGAGAGCTTATCCACAATCCAAAAATGACTAAAACGTCCTTTTCAATTCAAAAAATCTCATTTTATTCTTCAAAATAACAGCAAGCTTAAAATTCCGGAGTTCCCTCGTTCAAAAAACTGCTCATTTGGCTGGTTGCTGTTCCGGGAGGTACTCTGAAAAAAGGAACAGCAATTATCTTTCCCATCCACGCATTAGTGAACTTGTATTAAACTTACTGCACCAACTGCAGAAATTGCTAGCCAAACAATGTCCCTTGCATTCGTACTGGCCCTTGGGGCATCTGCAATTCGGGGTGTCAGTGCACGATTCGATGCACGGTGCTGAGTTAGCATAATTGTCACACGTGAGTTGGGGGCACGAGGTGCCGCACTCATTGATATCTTGATCCGGACGGCAAACCGGTCGCAGCCCGGAACTAACTGGGATATTGATGATTGACTGGGCAAATGTTGACGAGCACAAAGCCAAGAGGCCGCAAATCACCAAGAATTTCATATTCACTCGAAATTTCCTTCACTCGCGTTGCCAAAACCACAGAAACGATAACAGACTGATGAGCCTATGCGAATCGCAGCCTTTTTTATTCATTTCGCTTTTGCGCCTCTGATTTCATCTAAATTGATCAAACAGTCTGTTTTGAGTTGTGTGTCTGTGTCGTCGTTTCATTTGCCCCCTCAGCGCGAGTCACTCTTCCGTTTTACTTCTGGGTCGTCACTCACAAATTCAAGAGCATTTGTTTCGACGTGCCGAAGCTCACACGTGTCCTACGTCAGTTCAGGCTCGCATTCCATTTTCGATAAAAATATCATAATTCTACCGAAGTCGGAGCAAACATTGCGGTTCAAACTGAACACTTGCCACCTCATCCACGTGAAGTAAACAGTCTGTTTCGAATCTACATTTGCGCATTTCAGTGGAATGCTCTGATGCGCACACCCAGTCGCGAATCAAATTCTTAGAAAGTCAAAATGAAAAACACATTCAGCATCAAAGCAATTATTTTTAATTATTTCTCAAATTGAAATCTGAATTCATGGTCAATTTCCCGGAAAATCCCCTCAAACGGCTGGTTGAACATCGAAGACTGGCACAAATGGGCCAACTGGACTAACAATGCCTCCTGAAAAACTGAATATTATCTCGAGTTCTTGAGGATCTCACACAAATATTTACCAAGACGGCAGAGTCTCGTCGAACACGCCTTGGGAAGCACGCATCTGCCATTGCATTCGAGTTTGCCTGGCGGGCAAACACATGCACCGATCTCACAAGGACAATTATCGACTGTGGCGCTGGTAAGCTGATTGCAAACTGTTGGGGCGCAGCTGCACTCGTTTTGCACAATTTGGTCCGGCCGACACGATGGCTGCACAGGAGTTATGGGGCCACCGGGATAGATGGGATATCCAGGATCGATCGGCTGAGTTCCATCGATCGGATAAATTGTATAATCAATTGGAGCTCTAATCGCAAATGCTGACGAGCACAAGACGAAGATTCCACAAGCAATCAGGAATTTCATTTTTATTCGAAGATTATTCCACGCGCGCTGAACAAAACGGATCCACAGCTGGATTATTACTGAATTCCAACTGCGCATTAAACGCTTTTTATTCGATTCAGATGCAGATCGTTGCTCACCATCGCAAATGCCCCAACGTGGATGAGTTTGAGCTTTCTCACTGAAGCAACTATTATTGGAAAGCAAACAGTCTGTTTTCGAATTGCGAAAGCATTTGCCACCTCACCGAAACGGAATGGGATGTCTTGACGTGGATTCACTCGGAAATGACATAGGCTCCCCAATCGGGGGGTTTTCCCCATTTGGAAGTCGTGACTTAAAGCTTGAATTAAATATGCCATTGCTCATAAGACGATACCCCAAAAGTAACGAGTTTGTGGAAAATCAAACTCATTCAAATCTCGAGCACCTAACTCGAAATGTCAAACCCCGGGCGAACTTAACATTTTCGGCAAATTCCAACAGATGACGCAACAACCGAAAAAAAAATTCAGCTGTCATCGAACATTGAATCCAGTGAAAGTGCATATTTCAAAACAAAACCCAAACCGAATTTATCAAAAAGAATCGTAAAATGTTGTCGAGATTTTTCGGCATAAAATTCCGCGTAATTGCAATCAAATGTCAGTTTGAGAAACAACACATTTTGTCAGCGCTGTCGATCGCCGCCAATCGACATGAATCAAAACACAACCGAGCCAATCAAAATGACCCAAGTCCAGCATCCCATCGCCTCACCGGTGTCGCCTGTGGAATACTCATCGGTCTGCTTGGCTATCAATACTTGGCAAAAGACAAAGAAGCCTTCATCACGAGTTACATCCACGCTCATCTGCCAAAAGTGCATGCATTCGCGTTAGAAGGATCAAATCGGCATAAGTACAACTTTTTCGCGGAAGTTGTCGAAAAGGCATCGCCGTCAGTGGTTTACATCGAAATCAAAGATACTCGCCGCACTGATTACTACACCGGCCAGCCGATGACGGCTTCCAACGGTTCGGGATTCATAATCGAATCCGAAGGTCTCATTCTCACCAACGCGCATGTCGTGATCAACAAACCGCACACGCAAGTACACGTGAAATTGCAAGATGGCCGTACGTTTATCGGGTTCGTTGAAAACGTCGATCCAAAATCGGATTTGGCCACTGTTCGAGTCAACTGTCAGAATTTGCCGGCCATGAAGTTGGGAGAGTCGTCTGATGTTCGAGCCGGTGAATGGGTCGTCGCTCTGGGCAGCCCGTTAGCGTTGAGCAATACTGTCACCGCCGGTGTGGTTAGTTCCACTCAGCGAGCATCACAGGAGCTGGGACTCGCCGGTCTGCCAAGCAAATGGTCCCTCGAAGCAATTCACACTTCACTAACGAATTTTCAGGAAAGGACATCAATTACATTCAGACCGATGCTGCCATTACTTTTGGAAATTCAGGAGGACCTCTGATCAATCTCGATGGGGAGGCCATCGGCGTCAACAGCATGAAAGTCACGGCGGGGATTAGCTTCGCAATCCCGATTGATTATGTGAAAGAGTTCCTCCAGAGGGGTCAGTCAACTCCATTGCGGGAAACAATCGATTTCAACAACCATCATTTCAGATTCCTCCACACACACCCGAGATTCGACAGATTCTCAAAGTCGTCGACGTTATATGGGCATCACGATGTTGACTTTGACGGATGAAATCCTTCGTGAACTTTGGCAAAGGAGCCACACCATTTCCCCACATGTCACACATGGCGTTGTCGTCTGGAAAGTCATCATTCGATCGCCAGCTCATGCGTAAGAATACTCTTCAAATCTTTGACTCAGTCCATTTCTGAAATTAATGTCGGAAATTCAATTCAACAGTGGTGGACTCCATCCCGGTGACATCATCACATCTGTCAATGGAAAAGAAGTGAAGACCTCGATGGACGTCTACGAGGCGCTGGCTCTCAAACAGCGTGCCCTCAATCTGACTGTCTATCGCGGAAACGAGAAACTGGTCGTCACTGTGATCCCAGAAGAGGCTGAAAACTAAAGTGATTCGCTTAAAGCGCCATCAATTCTTGCTTAGAACAGAAATCTTCTATTTCAATATTTTTTTCTTCATTTTTTATTAAAAACATTTCATATTGACATTTGCGTTTCATTCCCGCGACGAAAAAAAAAGCTCGCCTCCACTGACGTTGCATTCCCCACGAAAAAAAATCAAACAACAATTTGTCAATCCCAAGTCGATCGTTGCCGGCTATTCTGCGAATGATCAATGATCATTCTTGTAAAATTCATGCTTCTTGTTTTAAAAAGTAAATAAAAAAAAAAAACGATCTATAAATATGACGAAAAGAAAGAGTAAAAGGGGATGAAGTAGCGTGCAAAGGTCTAGCACTGGATTTGAGGCGGTGCGTCGTGTCCGTTTGTTGTGGCACCGTTTTTGGCGGCGCCATTTTTGAGTGTGGCCCCATTCGTGTGCTTGGCTGTTGACGCTTCTGTGTAGGTAGCCTTCGTTTTGTGGTAGTAATGAAATATTTCATAGTTGTTCGAGTAGTTTCGAGGCAAATCGTATTTGATGTGATCGGCAGCGATGTAAACGGCACCCAAGGCCATGGCTTGGGTCAATTGGATGAGATTGATGCCAAAGTTGAAATCACATTTGGACACCTCGCGCAAATAGCCGATTTTCAGAAGATCCCAACTCTTCCAAACTGAACCCACGCAGACGATATTGAAGGTTCCATCCAGGACCAACTGTGGATTGACGCGAGGCAACAGAGCCGTAGTGGCTTTGCCCAAGAATCGACCGGCTTCTTCGAATAGATGTTTGCATAAGGCATCACCATTTCGGGCAGCAGCAGCTAGCTTGGCGCAGAGACCGGCATAGAAAGCTTTATCGAACTTGGCATAGCAATGATCCAGCAAGTCGAATCGGGTTTCAACGTTGAAGTGTGTTTTGATGAGTTCCCACACGGTGCTGGTGTCGTACGGACAATGAACTAAACCATCCTCGTGATCAAACACCGTTTTAACGGCTCTGTGTGATGTCCACCAGGCTGCAAGAGAGTCAATGAGAAGAGTTATTCACGGAAAGCAACAATTCCGAATTTGAAATGAACGCCGCAAAATTTCCGAGGCGAAATCCATCTAAACAGCCATTCCAAACTGATAACACGTCAACGATAAGAGACTCGTGTGCATCAATTCGGTGTCGGTGCGATTCAATAAACGTAATCGCATTCGCAAATCGCGATAAGAACGTTTTTCAAGTAGACAAGAACAAAGAGATCGTACCACTTCCTTCATCGGCCAAGAAGCAACCCCAGCCGCCGCATTGATATGTTTTGCCATCGGGATTGCGGAGCAGGGCATTTGAACCGGTGCCAGCAATCAGGACCATACCGCCAAGAGGCGATGCGGTGAACACACTGCCAATGGTATCGCTGCAAACGTAGTAAGCTTCGGATAGATCGGGATAATTGGCCAGCAATTCTCTTTCCAAAGTCTTGTTTGTCGCTTCCTGCAAATGAAGATTGTCGGTGTCAAATTCTGATGGTGATGGTCATTGATGCGATCCTACCTGTTCGCAACCGCTCAAACTCAGTCCGAGTGATTGGAGCTTCGTCTTCAGTGGGATATTCGCATCGGCTTTCGCACGATGGACCATGTCGGCGATGCGATTTATCACCTCTGGAATGCCGACTGCCCAGTGATTGGTTCCTGGACCAGTCACTTTCGAGATGATCGAGCCATTTTGATCACAGATCACCAATTTTGAATGTGTTGCGCCACTGCAAAGGAATTTCGATTAGTTTCGTTCGGTTTTATTCGGGGCCATTTGAGCTACTGGACATCGACCTTCCAACGACCGGGCGACTGACAAGAAACGTTCACTGCCCAAATGCCGCGAAAATCATTTCAATCAAAATTTACGACCTCTCAGGAAGCGCCACAATCACCCTCCTATCGGCTTCGCGTCATTGTCAAGTGCGTTTCGATGACTTTCCACAAACAGTTCGAGTATCAAATCAACGACTAGAATTTTTTCGATTTTTTTTTTTTTTTTTAGAAAAACACAATATAACCGACGTTATCTCAACTACGCATATTTGTCTTTGAAAAATAACAAATCAACTCAAAACAGGCCAATCGAAGCAGAGACGAGGAAAAAACGTGCTCAAGAAAGTGAGTGGAATCCAGTTATCTTGGCTGTTTGGTTGCGGCTGGTCAAAAGTTTATCAACGCCTCTCAGAATGAGACCGCTGGATCGTCAGAACGTCCAATTGCCCCATCTGCAAAACTCCAATGTTGTTTGTTTGCAATTGATGATTCGTCCGATGATCGCAAGTCGCAATCATGCGAAAAATGTAATTTTTTTTTTCAAAAAAACGGGCGCCAAATCGCTGTGAGGTTATCAGCGACGCTTTTCGGGCTAAACGTCAAGGTTAAGGCGACACAACTGCGATTGAATGTCAAATGGTTGAAAGAATCATCGATAGGAAAATCTTTCAAAAAAAATTTCACAAGTCGCAGTTCCGCCTCCATCATCCGATTATTCAGTGAAATCGCCAGCCAATCAAGTAATTCACGCGAAATATTCATTGATTGATTGAATTGAAATGAAATTGTTGTCAAACTATCCCATCGGAAACGATAGCCGTATCGTTTCCAAAAGACACACACAAGCGCAGTGGGCGCGTATCGTGTGCGCTCGAATCAATTAACCAAAAATAAATTTCGACTGACGACTGACCGTCCGGCGCGTTTTTCAAACGGCTCGTGACAAATTGAAAACGAAAATCATCTGTTTCGACGGTACGCATTCGATACGACGTTTATGCAAAGAATTTGGTGTGTAGTCAATTGTCGATCACTTATCGGCGTCTGTCGTCGATAATGGCGAAACAATAAAATGCTAATCTTTTGGGTTTTGGCGAGTGGGTTTGTTGTTGTCGGTTGCCTTGCCAAGATTCCAGATCGATAATTGGGGAGGGCTGGGCCCTGCGGACACCAGCACTGGGATCACTAGCCAATTTTCTTAAATGTTCTGAATGGCCGAGGGATGAGGATCGAAGAAGAAGTTTCCCGCCGGACAACCAGACAAAATCGTAATTTAAGTGAAATTCGATAAGGTCCAATCGCCAAAGACGACACTCGCTGATGTCATAAATCAATCTAATTACCTGATAGTACAACTGTCCGACCCGCCGAACCAACATCTGTGTGCTTTTCATTTCAACTATAAATACGACACTCTGTCGGTTGGTTTCGGCGCCCGAATCGGATGGAATTTCATTTGAGCAAACATTGTCGGCCGCTTCTCTGTCGGAGGAGCATCCGTGAAATGCGTGGCTTGTTGCGTGGCCGCTGAATGTGGCGTCGAGGGAAGTTCAAGTTGAACTTCCGACGACCGAACGAAGCACACGCTTTCGGCTCGACACTAAATTGGGTCTTTTATTTCATTACAAAAGACATATTCAAACACACAGCTCATTCAACACAACAAATCGATCCGAAAACCAGTTCTTCATGCAAATTGAATGTAGACTCGAGCAGAAATTTTGCGCGGTTCATCTGAGATGGCTGAACGACCGATAAGCGAGACGATGCGAACTGATGCGCATTTTGAAATGAGTCGCAGAATGTCAGCCCGTCGAAGGTCAGAATGTCCTACATCGGTGCGGTGATTGCGGTGCCAGTGTGATGACAATGCTCAGCCAACAAGAGAGACAATGTTCCCACTCTCCCTCTTTCACTCTCACTCTCTCTCTCCCTCTGACATTCGAGCAGTTTGACCCCCAACGATGGAGGGTCATCGTTGTTTACCATTTTCCGAAACGGGAAAAACGGGACACTAACGCGCAAATAGACACAATCAACCGTTTGCGATGATTAATTATCGTTTTTATGTAATCCCATTGAAGTGATGTGTTACAACGTCTGAACTCGGCAGTGATTAAATTTCATTATATTTTATTTGCTTTCAATTTTTTTTCGTGTTTTTCATTGTTTTTTCTTTGCTTTTCCTTCTTACTTTCGTTTTCTTCTGCTTCGTTTTCTGTTGTTTTTAGTTAATTATGTTTTCAATTTTGTCATCGAAACGAACGATGCCCCTCCATGCTTCGTCTTAAGTGATATTAAATTTGTGCTTTGCCCACTTTGAGCAACTGATAACGCATTGAATTTCGGTTGACGGACGCGGAGAGAATCGCGACAAAAAATCAACAAAATGTGTGTTTTTCTCCTTGCCGAAAGCAACGGTTCAAGGTTAGGAGTTGCTAGCCGCGAATCGCGAGCGAATTGAGAGGTTCTGGGGTTGGAATTGATGATTCCGTCCCTGGTTGCATGTTGACCCAGGCGAGATCGCCTCAATCATCCAAGAAAACTCTCGTCTAAATTTAGGAATTGTAACGAACGCAATTACAATTTGAATCAGCAACAATCAGACGACAATCAAGAATTGTGTAAACGATTTAATGGAGCCAATTGAATTCAATTGAAAATCACTTGGTTGACCGTTCATTGACAGAGACTGCAATTGCAGTGGTTTTGATTTTTAAATTTGGAACAAAAATGTGGTGACGGAAATAGATTTGTGAGAAGCGAGAGTTTCCGCTAGGTGAAATCTAGCGGGTCCAAGGTGATGGAAGGTCCCATCCATGCTCTAAGGCTTTAATTATCAAGGAAAACTCCAGTTCAACACTTACCCCTCGATTCCTCCGTAGAAAAACTCAGCCATTCTGTTGATCAAATCCCGTTCGCTGAGAAATACCGAAACCAAAACAAAAATTTTGTGCACCAAAACACCAGTCGTTCACCGTTGATGACTTTGTCTGTGTCTGCGTTCTCAGCTCAATCGAAAAGCCAAGAGTGAAATGTGGTTTTCTCGTTGTTTGTGTTCTTTGTTTCTCCTCAACTTGAATCAGCCTCAGGCGGAAATCGTTGAAAAAGAAGATTTCCGAAAAAAAATTCACTTGAAATGGCCGTTTGTGGCGGTTGGATGTTTGATGAACGAGAAAATTTGCTTTGTATTTTGGAAGAAAATCGGCTTAACTTCGAAAACCAGCTGTTGTGTGACACACTCAACCACGTTGCACAAACGACTGAAACGAAACGAAAAATTCAGAGGAAAAAGCTTTTCGAGCACAAGCGTTTTCGCACAGCCTCGCTTTCCGTTGATCGTCGCGGAATGTGAATAGTGTGTAACTGTATTGAGAGTACGATGGTCAACAGCAGTAATCGATGACGACGACAGCGACGGCAATACATCGACGCATCGCTAGCAAGTGTTTCGAATGCGATATGCTTTCACTCGGCCCACTGGAACAGCATGGCATTCAAACGGCAAGAGGCAAATCAAAACAAATACAAAACCGCTTTTTTTCTCTCGCTCACTCTATGTCTTTCTCTTTCTTTCGATATTTTCGAATGCTTTCAATGCCTCGAATGTCGAATACATTTCGTTTACAAGGTAAACTCAATCGAATGCAGCCATTTCCGAATGATTGGAGGTTGCAGCGGTGACATGTCATCTGTTTGCCATTTCTTTGATGTCGCCCACTCAAGAGGCGATTGGTCTGGAGCGGTCTGCGCGATGATGTAAACGCAACAAGTTTGGCGGCTAGGCCGTTATGTAATGCGCTGCGCGTATGGTTTGCTTTTGCCAGTTGGATTATCGGAAGGCGTTTTTTTTCTTTTGCTTTTATCAACACGCTTGCGATATAGTGAATTTGGATGAGAACGGCGATTCGCACAACAAGCGGCTTCTCTCAGTGTGTTTGTCGGTTCCATCAATTGCGCCGTTTGTAGCGAATATTCGCATATTCGTTTGATGGTTCGCGATGAATTTTGCGATGCAAATGAACTTTATGTCGATGCGTCAAGGACGTGAAAAGGTTGGTATTGGATTTTACTTTCAAATTCGTTCGAAAAATTCCGGTCGATTTCAATTGAAACCGGTTGCTTGAAAATTGAATGCATTCGACTGCGGAAATTTGTTTGTGCTCTAATTGTCTCAGCTGTTTGAACGTCTGTTGTGTTTTCAGTGAAACAGACAAAACAATTGTTATGTCATTCAATCGCTTCGGCAGACATGCGAGTGTGTGCGCGTCGTTGCATACGTCGGTGCTCATTCAAATCCAATCAGAAAATCCATATGATTAGAACGATATGCATTGACGTCAGTGGGCCGGGTGCGACGCGCCTAACGAAACGGCGAAAGAGAAATCGTAGAGGAACGTCTATGAATATTACCGAATGAGCCAATTGGATCCCGTCGTGCACGACACACAATGCACTCCAATTCAAAGTCAATACATTTGCGATGGCATTCAGCGTCGCTTCGCCACCATCACTGAACCATTTTCAACCGATATGCTAATGCACCCAGCTTATGCTGGCGATGTTGCATTGACGCAAAAGGTCGACAATTTGTTATTTTCGCCGAAAAAACACACTTTCAACGAGCTGATGACCTGCATTTACCCAATTTATTGGTGATTTTTTGCGTGAGTCGGCCTTTCGAAACGCATTATTTTGACTTTGGACGGGTTTTACGACACACAGACGGCTTTGTGTACGATTTCGAACACAACAAAACTGAGAATACAATTGACGTTTCGATGGTTGCGGCGAATCGAGTGCGGCGAAGTGGGACCCCTATCGGGGAATTGATGGGGTTTGAGTGAGGAATCGGGAAGGTTTGGATTGAAATGGGGGTTTCTGCGGGGGTTTTCGTATCGCAATGGGGGGAGGGGCCTATATTCAGAGTTAGGGGGAGAGTCTTGGAGGTCAACATTAGGCATTAGATCGGAAGAGGATTACTTTCGAACAAGTCAAACGGTTCATCTTCAGACAACCATTGCGTTGACCATTCAAAAACGGAGGAAAAATAGAAAAATTAAGAGGAGAATTAAAAAAAAAATTAAAAGGAAAATTTAAAGGAAAATTAAAAGGAAAATCAAAAAGAAAATATCGCAAATCTATTTTACAAAATAGTTTTTATTCAAATAATCATTGATAAACGGCCATTTTCGGTCATCCTAAATTTGTATTGATAATTCGTTAGTCGTTTTGTACAGAATTGAAATGCCTCTCAAAGGCTCCTCCGGAATAATACAAAAAGATGAACTAATAGTTATTAATAATAATATAAACATCACATATATTTCAATATTCCTAAACGTACGCGCGTTCAAAGCTCAAGCACTCACA
>JANSTV010075449.1:0-10252 GCA_027564135.1 Lestremia cinerea | reverse complement strand
AGATGATGATGTGATGACACCAATCAGCAAATAACGAAATGGGGCGATAAACGCAAAAGCAATCACAAGTTTCTTTTGCCTGTTGTTTTTGCGACGGGAGAGAGGGGGACAGCGACAAAGTTTTGGAATGTTCGATGCTTCGAGAGCGTGGCGCTGGGGATGAGTCAGTCGATTGGTGTAATATTTCATCTTGATTCGAATATTTCATGTTTTTACCTCAATTTGGGAATCTTTCTTGCCCAACGATCCGGTGTGGCCTGTGCTTTGAACGGAGTTCATGGTTGGACTTGGATGCGATCGACAACGCCTCGATGAAAATTAACTTTTTCCACAAAACTCACGCCCACAAAAGACCAACTCTTTTCGATTCTAAAACCCCAATGACTCGCCAGAATTCACTTTGTTAATTCGAGAATCGATGGCAAACATTCACGTTTTCCAAATGCGGCACAGAATGGTTGTCAATCAAAAGTTATTTGTTGAAAGCTCCGCGAATACAAATCAGCAATTTGCAAAGAGAAACAAATCGGTCGATTTGTCGTCGTCCACTGAACGGCCGTTTAGTTCGTTTCTGTTGACCGTAGCAGTCGTTTGCGTTAATTAAAAGTATTTAGAGTTTGTGTTGATTGTGAAAAATTGAAAGAGGAAAAGGTGCGTGAGCGTAACAATAACAGTATTCCGCGTTCGTTAGCACATTAACTGGGCATACACATCGTTCGCTGCGTCTGACACACCGAATCGCACAACTTTCACAACGAAATCACCTTGGCTTATGATTAATAACTCGCTGGTGGCTTTCATAAAGAATATGTTTCTTTCATAGTCGCCCCGAAAACCACTGGCTCACTCACAAAATCACATTCACAAAGCAAAGGGGTGATTCGGTGTTCGCATTCAGCCAACGCAAATGAACGTAGCATATTTAATTTTAATGATCCATTTCATGTGTTCGCATCATCTCGAAGGCAAACAAACATAATGCTATTGCCAAAGAGTTGCTCGGCTTTTCGACTTTGGCCAGCGGGGGTGCGAAAAACTCCGTCTCAAACAATCAAGTTTATTCGACCAATCAGCGGGACTGCGTCTGGTTGCCAGCGCCGTGTGTCGAGCCACAAACTAGCTAACGGATATCTTTGGCCAAATGCTAAATGCTGATTAAGCGTTCCAGTCGGGAATTCGGAACGAGCACGTAACCAATAACAGAGTTTTTCTTCGATCTCTCGATCGTAAATCGCTACGAATCGGATTGCTGGTCTGCGGAATTTCCGCTGGAAAAATTCATTCTGAAAACGTAATTAATCGAGCGACGATGTTGACTTTTTTTCTTCTTTTTTTGTTGTTGTTCTCTTGGACTGTTTTCATTCAGTCGCACCACACTGCCCGTTTCGTTTAATTAACGAGTCGCTTTGGTTTTTCCGTCATCAGCTATTTGCGTTACAACTTCAACGGTCAATTTGCACTGTGGCCAAATCACGATTTCTCACTTTCGTCCGAACACAAAACACACCAAACCATCGAGCCACCACCACCAGTCGAAAAAACGGACTTTTCGAACGAAACGAAAAAAATACTGGAATCGTCGGATGTGCACAACGTTGAAGCGCCAACAAACTAATTTATTCGCTATCTAACAATTTCACAGAGATCGGGCTATCGTGTGCGACACAGACACTAACTAATGCGGAAATGTTACGGTATGTTTGCGAGAATCACTTTCGAAATTCGATTGTCCGTTTGCCATTTGGCTGGAAAACTTTTACAGAATTTTCAAATTGACCCGTTAGCCGTTTTCGATGTCACATCGCCGGTGGACTGATTTTTGCGAAAGCATAACACCAACTGAGTTTTGGATTCTCGGCAAGAGGATGGCATTGCTCTAGAATTGCGTTTCTCTCTTTCAATTTCCCTCTCTCTCTCTCATGCAGAGAAAGCTCACCACATTAAGCTTAAAGCTCTCTCGCAAGCTGTCTCTCAATTTCTCTCAAAATTTTGAAGGTTCGGAGAGCGAATGGCTGAGAGAAAGCTCTGCCACCGCAGTGGACTTCGTTCAACAAATCCATCGCCATTTCACCGTTGTTGGATTGCATTGCGTTTTATTTACTTCGATGGACGCGACAGACGAAATAGCTTACGTCTTGTTGTAACTAATAAAGCTGTTGTTAAAGAAGGCAATAGCTTACAACCCGTTCGAAGGGCCGTCGCACGCAAGTCATTTCATCGTTTTCGAAAGGTTTTCGTCCTCGATGTGAATTTAATTGTGATGTCGATGGAACGGCAATGGAATAAAATTCACTTAAATAACCTAATACCGGAAGTGATTTGCATTTGATGAATGTCTCGTTGTGTTGACGGAGCTCCAAAGACAGGCAACATATTGTTGCCCATCAACGCAAACGGACCACTTCCTCAATGGGCATTATCGATTTTCGGGTGTTGAGGGATTCGAAAGAGCCTCCCGGTTCTGAAATGTTTACTCAAACGTTTGCCGAATATTCCTTAGACCGAGACCCAGCTTACGGTAATCCGACTCAGGTTTTTATGATGGCTGAACGATGTAATGAATGACAAGAAAACAATTTAAAACGTACGAATTCCGGCAGGTCGTAAATTCTGGCTCGAAATTCGGATCACCGACACAATGAAACATGATGTTTTCCGGGTGACGTGGTCTCTTTTGGCAGTGATGGTATGGCTAAGGGATGTCGCCATGGGTGTTAAGTGGTTGCCAAGTCAACTATTTGGGATGTGCGGGTGTAATCCTTGGGGAAGCCATTAAGATGTTTCTTCATTCGTCTTTATGATTGATGACTTTCTCCGCCTATTGGCTCTGTTCCAAGGCCTATCAATCAGTATGGTTCTCGCACGGGCTCCTCCACTCAACACTCCGGCGTTAATTCACTTTCCCCAATTGACTCTCCTGAGAATCATAAACGCATCTCGAGCATTCATTTCCGTCGCGAGTCGCGACTTGCCGCAATTTATTGCGATTTAACGAGCTTCAATCAATCCATCTCTCGGAATCTATTCAGAGATTTATCAGTTGATCGACATCGGCCGGAAAATTCCATCATTTCCTTTCGGCAAATGTCATTTGCATGTCAAAGCGACCTGAACGCCCGCCCGAACCGGATTCGGGTTGACAAACTTTCGGCAAACCTCATGAAATTTCGTTGGAAATTCGTTTAAAATGTAGAGTGTGTGTTCGATATTCAAACCGATAAAGTTTTCTGGCAGAGATATATTGCGAAGCTCAAACGCGGGAAGTGGATTCGCCGCTCGGTGATAGTTTCAGTGCTGGCCATCATTACACTCGAAGGGCGACTTTGGGGCTCACAATGGAATCGAATCAGTCGAATTGTCACAGCGGTGACATTGCATGTCTGCAAGGAATAATGAACACCACTTGCTGAGGCTCCGCTTCGGATGACAATCCATAAAATTGTCTTATCATCGCTGGAATAGTTGAAGGGCAAACGATAAAATATAATTTAGTTATTTGTCATCTGGCATAATTGGCGCTTGCACGGAACGATGGGAGACCAACACAGAAGCAACCGAGAAAAATCGCCCGCCAGCCAACTGATTATGAGTCGAATTTTGACGAAAATCAAGCAACGTAATGAAAGGATTTAATCATTCCTCCGTCGTTATCATCTCGAGCACGAATGATACAATTAAAAATGAGATTTCGCCATCGGCCATCAGAATGCTTTAGCATTTTGAGAGCAAACTCATGCTAATCACTGAGACACATGCACCCTCGACAACAGCCGATGACGTCAAAGAGAGGAAAAGTGTTTTATTTTTCCTTTCTCGGAATTGAGTTAAATAGTGAACGAGTGATGAGGGATGGGGTCGTGTCAGTGGGAGAAAAGAACGAGGTCAGCCTGTTGGTAATGAGCGACATTGCTTTGCTTTAATGAACGGAAGATACCGTTAGGCTGAATGACGGCAAATGATAACGGGAGCTGGCCCAAAGTTCATTAAAATTACTCTGGCGAATGCGATGGCACTACGCAAAATGCTGGAGATTAATCAAATTTGGCGTTGGGTGAGCGAGTATTGTATGGCAACGTTCATTTGCGGAAGGAACGACAGAAAAAAAAGTTTGGTCAACAAATTTTCGATTTTTTCCCTTATTGAATTTCCAACGAAATTTTCCAGAGATGCTGCGTGGCATAATAAAATTTTCTCCGAAAGATCGTTGGGTTGGGATGGTCGGGGTGTTGGCTTTGTGTATGCCACCAAAGACGACTTTGTGTTCACCTCAACGGCGTCGCACACAATTGAATTCCGAATCGACTTTCACAAGAGATCGTTGAGATGAACTCTCAAGTACGTCTCAACGTCTCAACGTCTCAATCATTGGCAAACTTTCACAAAGTCAATTCGAAATTACATTTCGTCTTTGGCTGACATCATTTCAATTTTCCGATGCGCATTTTGACATTTGTTCACATTTTCGCTCGAATTGCAAACATCTGTTTGCTTTGACAAATAAAATCATCGAAATGCCGAATGCCATTTGTGCGATGTGCAACAAACAAATTCAATCAAAGAACTTTCCTTTAACTTTGACAGTCCATGAAATTCAATTGGTTCATTGGAATGGCATTGAATTGGCAAAGTCATTTCAGAAGCTATTCGAAGCGTTTCGCATTTGCACCATTGAATTTTCATGAAAAGACATTCAGTGAAGCCTTACGTGACGAAAATCCACTCACAGCTTCGGTTCGAAATGGAAGGAGAGAAGACTTGAATCGACCGCAATTTTTACGGTCAGCGGACCAGGTCCGACCCGGAGTGGTCCGCCGTAAGCACGAAACACAGATAAAGGGGGAGGGGTGGAGCAAAAGCCAACATACCTTGGTGCGTCCCAACAGCAGGGCATCCATTTCACTTTCGAGCAGCTGATTCGGTTGTGCATTACCAATAACTGATACAGACACTGCGGGACCATCAGTCACACCGGTCACCATAGTTGTCCGTTAATTGACAATTGCTCAAAAAATAACGTAAAAAAATATCGAAAATTCGGAAATTTTGAAAATTTTTGGTCATTTTATGAATTGATCGCGCACATTTTGGAAAAGCCTAAAATGATTCGAACGTGACGTGCATACTCTTGGGGGCGATCCTTCTACAAAAATAAATCACTCGTTGGCGCCTACGTGGAACAGCTCAGGGGGCGCTTTTCTCTTTCTTACGCAGTTGAAATCGATGAGAATCTCGAAAATTTGACACTCTGGTTGCGTTGCGTTGGTAAATCGTGTAAAGGTTTTTATCAAAAAATCAATCAGGACGAAAAATTGGCAATTTACAAAAATATGTTGTTCGTTTTGGGATTTCCTCTAAATTCGTTTGGATATGTTTGGTGGAGAGGTGATAAATAGCAATGATGACAACGAAAAAAAACGGTGGCTGCAGTTGATTAGATGAATCCGAAATATGATTGAATGGTGGGGAACAATTGGACCACTTGGATTTCAATAAAATGTTTCGTCACTTCGTCAATTTTGCGCGAAAGTTCGAATTGAGCAACAGTCAACAGTTCAATTTGAGCACAAAACAAGCATTAGTTCATCGCGTTCGAAGCCACTGCACTAAAATGAACACATCCGATCGGATGCGGAATTTGAAAATCACTCAAAGCACAAAACACAATCACGCACCTTCCATCAGCAAGACGTCAGCCACATCGACGCTTCAAAACCATTTTAAAATTCATTGCCCATTTCGAACAGCGCATCCAGCGGTCGTTAATCATTGTCGGAGCGGGTGGGGAGTCGCTGAAAGGAGCGCCTGCGAAAATCAACTATCGACAAATTTCCAGTTTAACAAATCGCTAAACGATGACAATTAAATTGTCGTTAATGGGCCCAACATTCGACGCGACAGCATCGCGGTGAATATCCCATTGGCTCGACGTCTCCTCATCAAAACGGCATAGCGCAAATAGAACGAGTCCCCGCAGGAAATCATGATAAATTCAGAGCACTCAGATCGATTGCTTGCCAGACGATCGGATCAGCTGAGGGAGGGAGTGGGGAGGGCGAATTCAAAGCGAGTCCCTTGAAATTTGTGATTGTTTACCGAGTGGCGGGTGCACCAAAGCGTCGATCCAACCCACCCGAATAATCACTCGATACGAACGACAATATCGAATTTCCAATCCATTCGACCGATAACATTGTGGTTTGTCGAGCAAATGAAACCAAGCAAAAAAAAAAATAACGCGAAGATCTCAAATGACGTTTTATCAAACATCCAACCCTGCGACTCAATGTCATTTGTTTCCCACAAATTCGACGGAAGCAAATCAATTCTTGGAAGGGAAAATGTTCACCATTCGCATTCGTCATCAATCAAATGTCATCTCAGTCAGTTTCCATCCCCGTCGCCCATCGGCGTTGAACCATCGAGAGGACAAGCCATTCGACATCAATGGAATATTGAAATTGATTGGATCGATGATGACTGGCTTTTGAATTGGACTCGCTCCCTCAAACTCATGCTCGAATAGCCAAAGGTCATTCTCAGTTTCCACTTTTGATTTGGGAAAACACTCGTCCCGTCGTGTTCGAATCATTGGACTCCCTCTTAGCATTCAATTTCATGGAAAATTTCATTTCAGCAAAGCTCTTGCGGAGCCCTCTCAAAACGTCCTTTGTTTCAGCAGCAACAAACTCACTGATTCGCAAGCGACACGGCGTCTCTTGAGAGTCAACCTCTGGTTATGTCATCGATGATGTGTGAATGCTGCGTAAAAGAGTTCAATTGACGCGGTGAACATCGACGAGATAATCAAATGACATGACACAACGGATGACTGCACACCATCCAGCTGTGGGACGGACCATTCAACCAACGATTACGTTTCCCCAGCAGACGATCCCGACTGGATCGTAAATAATTTATGATGGCATAATTCCGAAAAGTTGATTATCACGATTCATCTCCACCGCGCGGTGGATAACCTCGACTTTGGATCCCCGTCAACGACTCAAACAATTCTCGAAATTAACCCCAATTACGATGGTCGAACCGTAATTCAATCGACAGTAATTATCGCAAACAATGGGCTACGGTTGAGGTCAACGATAGCCACCGCACCACTATTATCGCGGGCGGACGACGATGACAGCAACAGAATCACGGAAAATGCCTCGACATCCGAAGATGAAAATGAATTGAAAAACTTTGTGCCATTTCATTGTTTATTATTTGCGTTAATGACCCGCAAGCGGTCATTTTCCACAGCGGAATAACACCAGTGGAGTCTCGGCCATATGGTACATGACATGCCAGCATGGTCTGGTGTCGGTCTCGTATGCGTATGTGGGCATGTTTGTCTGTGTGTGCAAGTGGAAAATATTCGAAAATGAATTGTTGATGTTTACTCGGAACATCGCACGCAGTTTATGGTGTGGGTGGCCACTGGAATTGTGTGGGTTTACCGAAATAAATGCAACGATGGCTGACGAAAAAGCCATTCGCAGTTCGTTAATCATTTTCGGTCATGGTTCAAATTACAATTGCAAAGTCCCCGATGGAAAGAAACCGAGGAGCATTCGGCTCGCGAACGATCTCAGTTTCATGAATGAAACGGAAAAATCCATAAAATTGCTTGATCTGCGTCGTCCTCACCCTCGACATCGTCTCTCAGCGTCATGGTCGTCGTCTAGCATGTCATATTTGTTCCAAGCAATTGACTTGAAGGGCTTTGCCATTGTAAAATCATAAAATCATTGGAACTGTTCGACATGTGAACCCTTTTTCGAAATGAGAAAAAACACTTGAGGGTTTTCTCAGTAATGGCTTTGAAGCGTCGACGTCGTGACCAAAGCTTTGTGAAACTTTGCCTCTTCACTAAAAATACTGTTACCCGAACTGATAAGCAAAGCACTGCAAGTAAAACACCATTCACAAAGACACAGAGACACACAGAGAGTCACAAGGACAACAGCAATGAACAGCAATAACAGCAATGGGCTAACAGGCGCAACAACAACGGCAATTAAATCACAAACGAATTATGGTTCTCGGCGAGGGATGTTTTTTTTAGCAATGCCGATTGTCTGAACCGTTCAATCGCCTCGAGAAGCCAATGCGACCCAAACACACACACACAGTCTGAGGGATGACACGTTTGACAATCGTTTGCGCTTTATTGTTTGCAATCGATGGTCGTTGGACTCAGCGGTTCGGTTATTGTTCGAAAAGCGACGTTTTTTTTGCACTCTGTCGCTTTTTAGTTCACACACAAGAGTTATTGATTCGATTTATTTTTAGAATCACTTTTAAAATATGTTTTCGTCTCGTTGGTTGGCTGGTTGCTTTGGAATGGACGTTGCGCTTTTCGATTTCGGATGCCCCGTTGACACGCGGCTGGATGTTGCGACCCGAAACCGAAATCATAAACGAAATTTGAAATTGAAATTGTTGTTGGTTTTGACGCAAACGGAAGGAAAACGGGAAAACACGAAAGAAAAGGCAACACAAGTAAACGTCGGAAAGAAAACTCTGCGAGTGCAAAATGAACAAAAAAAACCACTGATGGAAATGTATCCCGTTCGAGAGAATCGCACAAGAATCGCGTGACGTTCGTTCGGGAATGAAAATGTATCGCGACGCTTCCAGACACCGAGTTTATGCCGTTTATTCCCAACGGATGACGGTTGATTTGATGCCGAACATGGGCAATCTCAATAATATTCTCGACGGTGAATTAACGTTCAGAAGCGAGCAACAGCAGCAATAGCAGCGATAGAAAAATAAAGTTAGAATTGAAAAATAATTGGTGAGAATGAAATGGTGTTCAAGGCGAAAACTGCATGGTTGTCGTTCGCGTGATGACTGTTTTACGACTGGCGTGCTCGACACACAGCGTTGTTATATTTCGTTTCGGTCGAGGGGAATTGCTCGAGGGGTAGTTTCTGTTGTGGAAATCGAGAGAGAGAGCGTGCGTTTGTTGGAGAAGGGTCTTTCGAGATTTCGATGATTTCGAGAGTGGAGAAACGTTCGATGGGTGGTGCCGTATCGAATGGGTGGTTTGGCCAACGGTTTTTTTTGTGCGGGGTGGCTCAGGCGAATATATGTTGCCTTTATTTAGATTTTCGGATGGTCGTTTTTGTATGTGCTTTTCCATCCGAATCCACTTTTTGTTCGGTTGCTCGTGATGAATTACGGTGAATGTTTGCGAAACAATGATGAATCGCTTAAGCGGCGACACAACGAATGAATTTGTTTGATTTGCATTGAAAAATGGTCAGCCATATGTTGAATGGTTGCGGTTCGTGATGAATGATGAAATGCATGGATTTTGCCATTGAAAAAATTAAAGGAGAAAAAATGTTGTGCCAAAAGTACTCACGTCGATGGTGATATGTCCTCTGGGTTTGATGTGGTGCTTCGAATCAATCTGAACATTCGTTTGCATGGTTTCTTACCGCCGAATGGCCGATCTGAAAGAGAAACGAAAAAAAAAAATTGTGAAAATAAATCGATGGGATGGTCCAAAACGTCCGAGGTATTCCCGGAAAGGGAGTGATTCACGTATCGACGAAAAAAACGGATTTAATTTGCAAATTCATATTCATGATGGATTCAAAGTGAATCAAAATGTTTCAAATGCGAAAAACCATTTCCGAAAAGGGTTTCCAATGGATCACACAACACACATGCAGATTACAGAGTTCCGATGATGGGATAAACGTGAACGATGAACAACAACGGAACCGATGCTTTGATGGTGTTGTCATGCAATTTGAATCACACCGAAATCCCGATCCGAGCGAAACATCGTTCCGTCAGTTCATCTTTCGAGGAATATTATTATTCTGTCGTTGATTCGAATCGAGCACGTAGCACACATATCACACTTATGGCGGAGACGCAACAAATAATCGTGAAATTTTATGCTTTTTGAGGGATTGTCGTCACGAGTGACTGTCGCTGGGATTCCAGTGCACATTTTCCGGATGGCCAGAACCGTTATCGAAACAAATGGATCATTTTTTTCTAATTTTGAAATGTCTCGCTTGGCTGCGTAAAGGCGCAGAGGTCATTGCAGAAATGCAGCCGATCTATCGCTTACCTTTCGCCGAATGCTACAACAAATCTATGCCTTAATTATCACTACTCAACACATACACACACACAATGACTAGACCAACAATGACATCTAATTGACAAATACCATCAGCACATCGCACTGTTTCCATTCAAATGCCCATTCCATGCGAAAGCCATT
>JANSTV010075438.1:0-10252 GCA_027564135.1 Lestremia cinerea | reverse complement strand
CGGAATTGGCAAATAGATTTTATACAATTGAAGACCATCGACTGAAAATTAATATAAGCAAACTAAATATTTAAATTTAAAAAAAGAATTGTATGGATAAATGCAAGAGTAATAAAACGAATAAATTAAAAACCAAATGAAAATAAAGGGAGAAAGAAGAAATGCAAGTTGAATAGCATCAAGAGAGTGGTTCACGTGAGCTACTTGCGATGACCAAAGAGAGAGAAAGAAACAATGCAAATGTAAGAGAAATGATATATGAAAGCCTCTCGTTCGTCGACATCGGCTGATTTCCGTGATTTTCCTTTTCTTCTTCGGTTCATTCTTCCAGTCGATCGGCTTTTAGCCTCTTTTCGGTTCGTCCAAATACTTTCGTCTGAATGGATATGCCATTTCATCTTATAGTTTCGTCCCAAATTTCGATTTCGACAGTTAATCGAACAAATCTTTGCAATGCATGGTAAATAGCTTTAGGATGTTCAAAACAAATAATTAACAAACTGAAATTGAAAAGAAGTAAAACGTAAAAATTGAACATTTGAAGTCGATAATTCAATTCAAAAAGCAACATCCAGATAAATTAATTGATGAAAAAAATGAAAGAAATGGAAAAAATGAAATTAAAAAAAGAAACATATCAATTGAATGCTGCTAATTTGTAACAAACGCATTGAATATCATCAACTGTTCCGTTTCATTTTTCCGTTGTTCCTTTCACGATGGGCATCACAGCATTACGTTGAATGACAATTGGACGAAAATATTTGTGCTTTTTTTTTGAAATCCAAGCCAAACATGTGATGAGAGGTTTTCCAGGTTAAACAGTGACAGATGCACTGCGACCAAACAACAAGACGATTACCTGAAATTGCATGAATAAGATTGATTTTGTGAGCAATATTTGTTACAAAGACATAAATCAAAACCCAAGAGAGAGAAAGAGAGAGAGAGAGAGAGAGATACATACAGAGAGTGGCAGAGAAGGAGAAATCATTCGCGAGGGAGACTCATTCGAAAGCATTTCCTTCGTTTTTTTTCGATTGTCTTCTATTTCTGTCTATCGAAACATCGCAGAGACGTACCTTTGTTCGTCTCGACACAATGAACGTGTCATTGAATTGTTCCAAGTGAATCAATCGAATGGCACAATGGCTTTAAAACGGGTTGCAATTCCAATAGAAAAGGCATTTTCGAACTAATTTTACGAACCAATCAATTTTCAAGCAATAAATATTCAGCTTCGCTCCAAAACAATAACGTTTTTGACGGGCTCTTTTCAAACTGCAAAAGCATTTTGAATACCCCACGAGGGCCATCAGGGCCACATTGCAATCTCTCTTTCCTGCCAGCTGAAAATGTGTCACTGCCAAATTGAATGAATCCGATTGACATGCACAATTCCAAAGGACTTCGATTGGCAACAAGAAATCGTCGGAAAATTCCACAGAAATTTTGAATGCGCTCATTTCGAAGCACCACTGATGTTCGTGTAGTATTTTTCTTTTCTAATATTGACAATAAATTTCATAATTTTATTCATTCGTTTTGAGTTTGGCCGGAACGCAGCTCCAAAAGAACTAGCCATTTCATTTTATTCAGAAAAAAAATTCTTTCCGACGAATTTGGGCTTGTTTGAGAGGCCGCACACAATCATCTTGACAAATCGTTGTCTTCAAGAGGAAATCATTCAAAACAATCACTTTTCCAAGTATAATTTTCCATTGAATCGTTAATTGTTTACACAACGCGTCCGCGTTATCCACGACCACTCCAAATGGTAATTGTTGCCACATTTCTCATTGTGAAAAATTGAAGAAAAGAAATCCACAAAGTGGAAAGCAAGCAATAAAAAGCTTGAAATAATGGGGAAATGAATACATCGCGTTATTGTGAATAGTTTGACTGTAACAGTCCTCGTGAGTTCACAGAGGAAGGCGGCAGATGCAAAGAATTCAGGCGAAAAAAATGTAAACTGCAATGGAAATCAAATTGATGAAACGATTGTCTTCGAATGGAATCGAAAAAGAAATGAGGAAAGGGGGGAAGTTCCAAACACAGTCGACTCGATGCATAGAACAAACTACTCAAACAGAACGAATTAGTTAATTCAAAGCAATGAATATCGACGTTGTCCTGCAACCACATTAGATAAACACAAATTTTGTACATAAATTGATGAATCACTGTAAATAATTGATTGACAATGAATGCTCGATTAGAGATAATTCGCAAATCAAAATTGATATTCATCGCAAATAGACTTGATGGGAAATCTTCGAAGCAATTCAAGCCAGTCTGTCAATTTCGATCAAAGGGAGATTCCTATCGAAGATTTCGATTTTGAGAATGGCGACGCTCGTGCATTATCTCGAATCGTTTGCTTGCTTTTCTCAGAATTCAAAACAAATTCGGCGAGCGATGAACAAATTCCAAGCAAGCAATTTATCGTTCCGAAATAGTTCACCAGTTTTTATCCATTCACCACCACCACCACCACTACCATCCGCCACAATCACAATCACAAAACCAAATGACATTCAAACAATGACAAAGCTCAAACCCATACTTAGTCAAAGGGAAATCAATAAGAAATAATAAACGATTAATAACTGAGAAAAAAAACAAGTGAATATTAATTAAGAAATACACGCACATTATTTGTTATCGCAGAAAATAAATAAAGAATTTCCAAAGAACAAAAAAAAATGGCAAATACAAAGAAAATAAAGTAATGAATCAATTCAAACAGAAAATATAGCAGCAAAAATATAATTATAATTAAATGAAATACAGATTTCTTTTCGTGAATTTTATATTTATGTAATTATACAAAAAAAAACAAGAAAATAGCAACAGTTCTGAAGAACGGTTAACCGGTTAAGACATTCATAAATTTCGGATTGCACCGTACCCGCTCAAGGGTGTACGTTGCGTCGCGGTTTCGCTGTTGCGTAACAGCGGTGATGCGCTCAACCCGGGTGCACCAAATCCGTTAATATTAATATATATATCCAGCTCAACTGTGATATAATTACCCTCAAAATCGTTAATCCCACCCATTTAAAAACCAACAAAAAAAAACACAAAACGAACAAAAAAACTACTTGAAAACAATGTAGATCGAATGAATTCTATTTAAAAACGCAAAACAAGCAAAAAAAAATAATATAAAAAATGGAAGAGAATAATTGACTCGAAGGGATGGCTGTCATCGACTGCAACTGTTCCGGCAGCAGACGAGGACCTGGAATCCGCCCTTCGAGTCATTCAACATCCAACACGACATATGAAAGCCCGCCGATTGCTATACAAACAACAACAACATCTGAGACCAACATGACCTACCCAAACAAATGCAACAAATTTAAGTGATTTTATTATTAATGAAGAGATAATATTTGAGAATAACGAACTGACTGATTGCTCGCAGTATGACATTTAGATGGAGTTGTTATCATCATCCAATTAATAGACAAGCTATTACATAGCCGTTACGATTCCCTTTCATTAGACACATTGATATTGCATTAACGAATATGTCCTGATCCTCCTCCCAAAACCCCAATTCCACCATTTCCCTCCTCTCTCTTTCTCTCTCCCAGTTACAACCTGGTCCTGGCAATTCCTATTCATTTTACTGTAATAAGTAATATAAGCAAATTTGCATAATTGATATTTCGCTTCATTAGAATATTACTCCAAAATAGAAGGCATTGAGATCATCTTTCATCAAATTATCATTTCAAATTCACTTTGACATACGTAGAAATTCTGCATTTATTAGAGGCTTGCTGAACTAAGACGAAATGACAAGAAAAAATAAAAGAAGAAAATCAAGAAAATTTTTCTAATTTTTCACAAATTTCCAAAATAAAATAATTGAAAAAAATAGAAAAATCAAGATATGAAAGGAAGCAAGTGAAATGACAAAACGCAATGGAGTTGATTTTCAACAAAATACAGCATTCGCAATCTTCAACCACACAAACACACACAAAAAAAATTAAAAAATTAAAACGTATTTTAGGATAAACGAGATTGTCATTTTCATATATTCGAGTTCGATACACAATTGTTATCTTTCCTTCTATCGATAGCGATTTAATAATATTTAAATTAATAAAGCCACCTAAGAGATTCATAGATAACGACACATTTGAAATCATCAAAACGGTTGTGTTCATTCAACTAGACGATTTGCATCGACGACCACTCCCCAGCAAGATATTCGAATAGGTTTTGTTTTGCGATCAACACATTTGCGGTGTGTGGTTCTTTCCATTGTTTCCACTTCAATGCTTGTCTTAGACGACCATATTTCGTTGTTATTTTCCAATTCCTCCATCAAATTGAACGCACAATTGCACAGTTCTTGTCTACTTCCGTTCCCCCCACATATCGTCCAAATCCACGAGGTCCACTTAAAAAACATAACTCACCGAAACCAGTTACATTCCGACAACATTCAATTTTGAATAGCTGATTGGCATTGAAAGCCAAAGAAAAACACAATATGACGGATTTGTAATCACGGAAAATCCTTTGACTTCAGATTTGTCGATTACGATGACGGAGCAACAAAGAACAATTTAATATTTTTAATATAAGCGCGGAAAAGAGAGAAAAAACAAACAAATGGTAAAATACAAATATTTTTCTTCGATTCGAAAAATTACGAAAAATGTCTTCAATACAAACACGTTCACATTTATTTTATTTCCAATGGAATTATTCGAAAAAGCAGCATTTAATTAAAAATTAAAAACGAAATAAAAGGAAAAAATCACAAAATAAATTTACATTCGAAGAGCAAGGAAAAAAGACAAAAAAAAAACAAAGGAGAAATTAATCATTTACATTAAATGAGCAATTAGGAGAGATTTGGTCTACGAAGAAAATTACTTGCGAGGGGTCTTTCGTAATGCATCATACGCACTCAATTAGATAAAGATTAGCACACAATTTTCGTTTTAATTTTTATTTGCCACACAATCTCTAGATCGCTAAAGCGTCAGAGCTAAAACAACAAAATGCAAATGCATCGCACACATTCCCTCATTTCAACAGTCTTGCCATTGTAGGTGAAACCGATCCAAGTCCAAGCTCACGGCATAATTCGTTTTCGATTTAGTTGGAATTCATTTACCTCTAGCGGTCATCAGCAACGCTTCAAGCACTTGATATTAGAAGAACATTGATTGCAATCATTTGATGAGAAACGACCAAAAGCGCACACCATTCACATTTACTTTACAGCAGTCCGCTTATTTCGTTTAATGATTATGAAAGACAAAACGACGAGATACAAAGAAAAGCAAAAATTATGTAAAAATTTTAGAGTTATTATACATACATAAAAACACACAAAAAAAAGAGGAAATGAAGGAACAAGAGAGGGAAACCTTCAAATTATTAAATTTTTACAAATACATTTTCCTGTCCAAACCCAAAGAAGAGTGTTCCAAAATACTTTTCCATTATTTCGGTTATTTTTTTAAAAGAAAGATGAATACAAATTTGAAGTAAAATGATAAAATTTGGACTTGGAAAAAATACGCAAAAATAATGGAGCGAAGGAAATTATGGTGCACTTGAGATACACGGCGATTTTGAGTGCTGAATATTGGTAAAATCATTTTCGATTCTTGAATAAATATTTTACATAATAATGAAAACCCAAAAAAAAAAAAAAAACAATTCAATAAAATTAAATACCAAAAAATGAAAATAAAATAGAAAAAAATGAGATGGGCACGAAACCCAATTGCAGTAAAAGTGAAATTGAGAAAAGAAAATTTCGATGGGCGAATCGACATGAAAGATGACCGTGGAATCGAACATGTTAATTCTCAGCCCAATCACATTTTTATGGTATTTCCCCTTTTCGTTTGTTTTTTATTAAAAAATTTTCAAATACATAGATACTGTAAATACTGGATTGGATGCAAAGAGGAAATTAATTAAATAATTAATTATAATATAAAATATTGATAAAGAAAAAAAATTATAGAATCCCAAAAAAGAAAATCCTAAATAAAAAACGTTGCAATAATGGAAACGCGCGTACGGTAGCGACATTTTTTTATTAAAGACAAAAAAAACGAATTCGAATTTTTTTTTCATAATTTACTAGATTCTTATATCGTACAGCCACTAAAGTTAGACAAAAAGAAAAATCATAAAAAAAATTCACCGCCAATCTTTGAAAAGAATGGGAAAAAATCTAAAAAAAAGTTCCATCAATTTGAAAATCAATTGATTGTAAGCAGTTGTTTGAATTACAGCTATGTTTTGTTGTTGAGAAAATTGATTTATATTTGTTTCTTGAGATTGTCTGTAGATTGTGACTTTCCACTATTTTAAATTCAAACCGAGAATAAACGAAAACAAAATTAACTATTTCATTGAATTATGACAGAAATGGCACAGACACTGACACCATAGCCATAACACTAAAACCAAGAGAGAAGAAATTCCAAGAAAAGTATTATTTAAAAAAAACTGAGGCCCGGTTTCTGTAAGTCACCGACCGACAAACGACAAATGTCACATTGCTTATGGACTATTTGCTCTTTTGTCGATGTGAATTACAAAAACCAGTCCTGAATCAAGAAATTTAAAAGTATATGAAATTAAAAATATGTAAACAATTTATTGAACCAAAAAAAAAAAAATAATAAATTAAAATATGTAAAATTGTGTTCTGATTCTGATTTCCCCGCAGGCATCGCACCGATCCCGTTGAGGGGTTGCAGCTTCAATGCTTTCTCTATGGCAGCTTCTTTCGTCGCAATCAAATTCATTCGGTTGTGAAGAAAGGTCAATTTCAATCATTTATTTATATTTCCAATTATCAAAAATTTACAATACTGAATGCAATAAATGTGGAATTCTTTCATTTTGCATGAAATCTCAACGTGATAAAAATGATTGTCTCGGTAAAATGTACAAAATGAAATTGTTGCTTAAAATCCCTGGAAGAAAAAACAACGTAAAATTTCAGGAGCTGCTCATTCGAAATGAGTAAAACCAGACTCACTTCATCCCATCCAGATAGCTCGTCGGGCGGTTCTTCCGCATCTACTGGAAAGAAATCGAAGTTTCTTGCGTCAACCGGACTTGAGACGGGTTGAACTAACGGCGCTGGTAGCGTTGACGTTTCCAAGCCGTCCCAATCGAATCCCTGGAACCATCTGAAATGATATGAAATTGGATAATTTAGTCAATTCAAAATCTAACCGAGCCAACTTCGTACTTGTGCTTTTTGATGTCCTCAATGCCGCCCTTCTGGTAGCCCAGTCGTTCCGTTGGGATATCCCGACACAAGCGTTTAATCAATGTCACAGCTGATCGTGACATGTGCTTTGGAAAATCAACCATATCGATGCCCTTCAGAATCTTATTGTAGGTGTTCATGTGCTCGGTTGACGTGAATGGAGGTCTGCCAAAGAGAAAAATGACAAAATCGGCACGAATCGACACGACGAAACGTCACTTACGATCCCGTCAACAATTCCATGATCAGAATTCCCAGCGACCAGTAGTCAACGGCGCGATCGTGCCCTCGGTTTAGAATGATTTCCGCTGCAAAAGATCACTCGAATAAATTCCATTGACTCTGAAGTTAGAATCAAGACTTACGAGCAACATATTCAGGAGTTCCACAGAAGGTCCACGTCTTACAGCTGTAACCAATGTATTTGGCGAATCCGAAATCGACCTAAATCACCGGTTCATTCAAAATGGGTCAGCTGTGAGATCATTCAGCGAAAACTCACCAATTTGACGTAGCCTCGATCGTCCAGCATTAAATTTTCCGGTTTCAAATCGCGATACACAATGCCACGTCTGTGCAGGTAGTCAAAGGCTTGCAGAACACAGGCGGTAATGAATTGAGCGGTGACATCGTCGAAGCAACCTCGGTCACGTAATATTGTCCAGACTTCACCGCCCATGCACGCCTCCATCAGCATATAAATGTACTTGCTGTCACGATATGTTCGATATAAGCGGGCTATGAATGAACTGCGGCACGTCAGCATGATGGTACGCTCGCTGAAGACGTGGTCTTCTTGTCGCGTGTCAATGATATTCTGTTTCTTTAAACATTTCAATGCAAACGTTTTTATGCAATCTCCCTCACGATACTTGACCAATTCAACGCGGCCAAATCCTCCGACACCCAAAGTGGCGACGACCTCCAGATCTTTCAGCTCAATGTCCAAGCATTCTACGACAGTAATTGGTAAATTAAAATCAAGATTCCAACCAGGAAAGGCAAGTCCACTATTACCTTGGGTAACCTGATCAGCGAAACCGTTATTCCGATGTTTGTCTTGAGCATTGGCACTACCCGAACGCATGCGACTCTCATCGCCATAATCCCTCTCATGGAATTCGCTCAGATCTCCAATCAGTCGAGTGAACGACTCTCGATCCAGCGTCAAACACTCCACGCCCGGCGATAAGGCAATGACGTTAGCCGTTCGCTTGTCCTCTTTCAGCAGAGCTTGTTCACCAAAGTAGTCTCCGCGTTCCAGCACTCGAATGTTTGCCTCATCATCGCCACCTGGCACCCTCTGGGTGACTTGCACCTGTCCCTGGGCAATCAAGTAGAAGGTATCGCCGCGTGTACCTTGACGCAGAATGTAAGCGCCGGCCGGGTAGAATTCCACTTCGAGAACATCCGCGATTTTGGCCAGAAGGTCAAAGCTGAGGGTTTGCATCAGCGGCACGGACTTTAAGAAGCGGACGTTTTCTTCGATTTTTTGGATGCCCGTTCGCATCATGATCTGCTGGAACACCCTCCGGTCCAGCACCCAAACACGTGCATCACATAAAACTGATGATGGAAAACGATTCATAGATGTACGAAAGAGTGACAGAGAAGATCGTTGTACTAACCTCGTATTGAAGCAGTTCGTGTGCAATTATACAAGATGGCCAATTCACCAAAAGCCTTGCCCGGGCCCATTTTCCCTAATCGCTTGCCGCTTTTCATCACTTCGAACTCTCCAGCAGCCGACACAAACAAATGGGCACCGACATCTCCTTCACGAATCACGTACTCTTCCTTGCTGACATCCCGACTGTACATCGCATCGACCAGCTCTCGAATCTGAGCACAATCGATATGCTTCAAGAAGTCATTGTCCATGATCGCATCTTTGATCAATTGCTTCGATCGAAAATCTTTTTCATGTCGTCCGATCGATACGTGACTGGTTAAATGGCTCGATGCGTCACTGCTCTCTCCCGAAACACCTTGCTTTTTAATTTTGCTCGCCATCAACTGCGTGTAAATCTTTGTGGGATCGCCACCACTTTGGCTGCGATTCAATTGAGCGACGCTCGTGCCGCAGTCTATTGACGGATCACCTCGAGGATTGAGCGACACCTCGTGGCAATCGTCTTCCTGGAACACCTCATCGTGTGGTAGCAGCCCAGGGAATCCATTATCGCAACGGTCCCGTTTTGCTTGCATGTTCGTCGTAATTTGAAGAACGCTCTGCAAACGAAATCAGTAATTTTATTGTTCAAATCGTGTGGCGCAGTCGTTCGACTTACTTTCAACTTGTGAATTTCTCGTTTCAGCTCACTGATTTCGTCGTCACGCTTGGCCAATGTGCCTTTCATTTCAGCAACTTGGGCCTCCAAGCTTTTGATCATCTCATCCTTGCTGTCTACCATTTTCACCACTTGCACAATTTTTGCCTCGTCAAAGTCATTGTGTCTTTGTTGTCGTTCGCTCAACTGTCGCATCACAATTTTGGAATTCCGTCGAATCTGTTTGCAAGAGATTGTTTTATTATTTGCCACCGGCCGCTTAGCCCCGTCTACTTACTTGTTCAACATTGATCACATCAGCCTTGGTCACAAGAGCCTTGGTGGATTTGGTGAGCATGCCCGAAGTCCCATTCCCCATCGGTCCCAGAATGCCCGATTCGAGAAAGAATCTAGCTGCCGGATCGACAGTATGCTGTGGCTTTGGCAGAGGATAGTACCCGAAATGAGTCTCAATGGGTTTCGGAGCACCGCGTTCTGGCTTCGCCTCGAAGCCACTGTAGTAATCGGGAACTCTGATCGCGGTGCTTGTGAACTGATTTGGCGACCTTGTTGCCGCCACCAGCGAAACAGGCGGCTCTATCGACGACGCTGAACGCTTGCCATTCGAATGGATCGATGGATACTCATCAGCCGACGAATAATAAAAATATTCATCTTGACTGCTGAAATTCGGTGTCGTTTGTCC
>JANSTV010075427.1:0-10254 GCA_027564135.1 Lestremia cinerea | reverse complement strand
AATATTTTTGCCGAAAACGGTGGTGTGAAAATAAATCGAAGACAATTCGAAAATAATAAAAACTGAATTATTTCCTAACACTGAGAAAAATGTATGAAAAAGTATTCGAAAATAATTCGTTCGAAGTGGTCGCAATAAAAGCACCTATTGTTGCATAAATTAATTTTAGCTATTTTAAAATTCGATGATTGTTTCGCGTGGAATTCAGCTAAATTAAACTCTGTGAATTGTTGCGTTCAAAGGACCTAAAACAATATTGTGACAACAAATCAGATTTCTATCAATTATTCCGCCACAGAGACCATTCACGAGAAGAAGAAAGCAAATAGATGAGTTGAAGATGAAAATTATAAACAACAAGTACCAATAATGAACGCCTTTCAGAAGTGAATTAAGAGAAATGGAATAGAGCTCCCGTCAAATCCAAACTTAAAACACAAAACGAACAGTACGATATTGTTCTGCAACCCCTCTCGATGATCGAAGAAGCTTCACGCAATGCTTTAACTTATGTTTATTTTGGTAAACCAGCCAAAAAAATATGAAATTGGTCAATTTTCAATTCGAATGCAGCAAACAACACTTTATTCTGCGTAAAAGCTTCCCGCACCATGAATCTACATAATGAATGATTGGGGCATTAATTTAAGCGAATTTTAGTAAATCTCTGGCGAGAGAGGATTTTCATTATAAACAGAAAGAAGAAAAATTCATTATAATTTTCAGATCAAGCAAAAATTAAAATAAAAAAATTTAAACAAAAACTTAAAAACAAAAATTTAAAATTTAAAATTTATTTCCTGTCATTTTCTTGCAAATGCGTGAACGAGCCAAAAACCAATGTACTGACATCCATTGTCCAGAAATCATTATGGATTCGCGCGTTTGTCTGTCAAATGGCAAATTAGTGAAAATAGTTTAATTGAGAGATGAACAAAAAACCAACATGAAAATGAGATATGAATAAATTTTAAGTAAAACTGTAACTAATTCTTATGGAAGTGATAAATCACACACTACAGAAACATTAAGGAATTTACTGTATACCTAAATCTAAGTTGGATGCAGAGACAACAACAACATTTAGGTACAAACTGAACTACTTAGAAATCAAGGAATATGTTTGTTGAATATACATTTAGATGAAATATATATAAATATATCGTGTATATATACATCTTATACACTAAGTAAACAATGAAGACAGATGTGAAAATGCAAAAATGAAATTAAAATGGACAAACATACCATAAGAAAAAGCGCAAAATAATGATAGAAATCTCTTAGTTTGATGGCATTTGGTTTGTCATCCTGCAGCACCCATTTTCATTAGGATTTCATAACTTGACAAAATGAACAAACAAAATTTGTATCAAATTGTTTGATGTACTAAATGTTATCGATTCGGACCCATTTCGGAAATTTCGTCAACTTTTCGTTGTCGAGTTTGCGTCGAGAAAGACACCCGAAGACCTCTTTAGGAACGAGTCGGAAGTTGAAGAATTCGAAAAATCTATTGGCTTCTCTTGAAACACAAAAAGAAAACGCAATGTTCATATTTTCATGATGGGATTGTATGGCAAACGATCAGTTTCGATTTTCCTTTTTCGGTCCGGTGAAGTGACCTTTCGTCTTGAATGAGCCGATGGAATCCTCTGCATCACACGAACAAACCGCTAAATCTTATGTAATTTCTGTTATGTTTCTTCTCAATTTATTTTTTTGCGATTTATTCCCAATGCTCGAATATATATTTATGACGACGATAAAAGCGAGAAATCCAAATGAAAGAATGAATTGAATGAATGATCATCCGAAAAATCACCTGAAAAACCTGTAAATTTCATTAACAATACTAGAAAAGAACTGAAACGAAGTGGAGAAGTCATTTCAGATAAAATGCTATTCATTTCTTTTGTTTAGATTTCTTGCTTGAATTTGTTTTTTTTATGGTTTTTATTATATCTGCTTTTTTCCTTGTATTTTTTATTTTTTTGATTTAAATGCATTCACGATTTTAGGCAATAAAGCGTTAAATGTTGACATCACCAATATATCGAAACTCTCAGGTGTCAGATCGTGGAAGCGAGAAGAGAAAATAGTGACAAAAACCGAAATCAAACAGAAACGAAAAATCATCGAAAAACGAAGATGAATTTCAAAGCTACCAATCAATGACATCAGCTGGTTTCATTCACATTTGCGGAGAATGGCGACGGTGTCAACGTTTGAATCGATGCCAAAAATTTTGAGAAAAGAAAAGAAAAGAAAAGACAAAATGAAAAATTTGAAGAGCGCTTCAGGGGAAAAGAACAGCAAAAAAAGGCATCGATCTTATAGTTTATTGTGACTAATAAAATTCTAGAGAAATGATGCCGAATTGGCAACAGTTATGCGATGTACGATTGCACGATGAATATACCAAACATTTGTTTGGCGACGTGCGATGCTCTGCGTGGAATGACGCAAGATACAAGCATTTCGTTCCTTTTCGCTTTGTTCCTCATTCATTTGCTTCGGCGCAATTCGAGTAGCTCCATTCGGGCAGTTCAACGAAAACGTTTCAATTCCGCCAAATCCTCTCTGGCGATGCTCGAAATGAAAAAAACGTCTTATTTTCGGCCAGTTTACAACGCACCTATACTAAAATCCATATGTTAATTGGAACTCATCAATACATCACTCGGCAAATTATAAGCAATTTATTTTGATTTGCGATATTATGTCAGCTTTACTAGTGACCAATGCTTGACTATTTTTCATTCATGAATTAAATGTATTCAACTTTTTTCCATTCTTTTCGCTCTTCATTTCAATTTGCTCATTTTCTCTCTGTCTCTCCCGTTATTGTTTCTTATTTTCGAATGTTGTTTGTAATTTCGACAATTCCAAGAATATTACAACTTAGCGACGAGTCCAATCGTAAGCCATTATACGGAAAAGAACCAAAGCCACATTGATGAATATGTCAAATTAATCTGTGGCACTATTTTGTCTGATGCGAATCGAAATTATTCGTTTTTTTCTTTTCTTTTAATTTTTTTTTGTATTTTTTTGTTCAATCACCAATCAAAACAACATTTAAAAGGCGATTATCGCATTCGATTAGCCAATAAACAAGTAATTTTTTCCGTCGGCTTATATTTGTTTTTGTTTTGATTTTGTTGTTGGCCTTTTCTCCGTCTCTTTATCACCATAACAAATCAACCAGAATCGATAGATGTCGACCAGAAGTGTCCCCATTCGATGTCGGTGTCTCACATTAGTAATCGAAATTGATTTTCTAACGAATGACCACAACTATTTCCAGAACACGACGCTTTAACTCCCTTTCGATAGCAATACTTTCAGTTTGAATGTTATCATTGACACAATGCTTATCAACAGAAGAATTAAAGAAACATATGTTAAAGCCGCAAATATGGAATAATCATGACAAAATACAAGTATTAGATATAGTGCCTAATTGTGACAACTGTACTAATTGTAATTAACAAAATGCTAATAAAAAACAAACAAACAAAGGATAAAAACCATATAAATTAAAATATATGAAAGAAACCAAATTATATTTATATTTATGACAGATATAAAATGAATTGTGAGAATTTTTAAGATGAACAAAGAGAAAATAATTAATTTAAATGAAAATGAGAATGCGACCATAATTCAATAATTTAGACAAAGTGAAACCAAACAGAAAGGATCGATTTAAAAATGTGTGTATTAATGAGAAAATGGAGCGAAATCCCCATGAAATAAATGGACTCGGTGACAGGCGCACCGCGCTCATAGTGTTGCAAACCAGCCAGTTGTAGCGGAGTAATTTTTCAGTCGTAATCAATTTCAATGAGCATTAAATGGCATACTGTTGAAATTCTACTTTGAATTGGAATTGAAACTGAATGCTGAACCACAAACAGATTTCCATTTAGAGAAGCCTTCATTGGTCCTATATGATTATAACGAGCTATGCTACGAATATGGAATTTTCTTTATGGTCGTTTATGAATGATCGAATTTTTTGTGATTTTTTATATCATCGATTTGCGTAGAAGATGATCTTTGATAAACCGATTTTTAAAAAAAGAAAAAAGAAACAGAATTTTCAAATTTTTTGGATCCATTTGATGTGTACGTGACTCATGCTGAATTCGAACATAACTTGGCTTTGAACTGATCTGAGTGTTTTGCTTGAAGGTGAATCGAATTGAAGTTGATTCGCTCATGGCAATGGTGTTGGCGTTTTCACTGTTCTTTTTTTTTGTCTATTATGTTTTTTTTTGGTTTCTTTCCGAAGAAAGTGATCGAAGCTAACTGAAATTTCCGATATATGAAAGGTTGAACAGAAAATATCTCATTGAAGCCGAACGAAATTATCGTAAATTTGCATGAGGTGATAATGAAGTAAATGATAGATAATGTTGCTTCTGTTTAGGATGTTGCCTGATGTATAAATTATCTGAACGATTTATCAGCAACAACAACAGCACCGTACAGAAAAAAAAAACAAAAAAAAATTAAGTAAATTATTAATTGAGAATACATATGGATTCATTTTGAATCACACAAATATCTGATCATTTTTGGACCAAAAAGGCGCTAGAGCGCACGCTAAAACCGCGAAAATCGATCGAAATAAACGACAAAACGAATGGTCCCCTCAAATCAAACCAACAAATCACCAGAAAATTATCATTTTCACGATATGAAAATTATCATTCTCACAACCGCAATGGCTACTCAATACAACACACCGCAGCAGAAGAAGACCGAAAAAATAAGGAAAAAAAATCGAAAAAAGATCATTTTATTTATGCAGATTTATTGAATGAATGAATATCAATGAACGAATATGGGTATCGATGAGATTGATTCCAGTGGAAATTATGATAATTGAATTTTGGCAGTTGTGAAAATTATCGGTGGGCACTAGTGAGATGAGCGGTCGGCGACCGACCGATGCCACAAATGGAAAAAATTCGATTTTAAGAATTTTGTTCAACGAAATGCATTCAAATGAGCCGATTGAAGAGATCTGCTTGATAAAGATTTTCTAATGATCGCCTTGATTGATCGTTTGGTGCATGGCTACTGCTGACCAAAAGCGTCTTGGATTTTTCTATACGAAATCTCAGTCATTCTCTTCTCGTTTCTGATCCCGATTTCGATTCACGAAGCGTGATGCTGACATTTTGATAATTCAACGTGAGCGTCGTTGACTGCTGGTGGTCTACGTTTGCGCAGTCATCAAGACTCGATTTGTAAGTGCATTTCAAGTCGACCTTATTTCCCCCCATTGATTCGACCGGCACTTGTGTTTCCAGCCAAAACACTTATTGATATCTCGGTCTCGAGGCGAACCACATCATAATCAAGACCACTCTTCGGCACAGCCAATTGTTCACCAACGTTTTTCGTCCATTCTTCAATCGACGGCGACATGTTTCCCCGCGATAAATGAATCGTTCGAGAGGATCGTTGACCGATTGCTTATTTCTTCTTCTTCTTCTTTTCCTTTTCTCTCTCTTATGTTTTCTGTTTCGTTCCCAACTCTGTTCATAAATACTTGCCGCCAAATTGATATTTAATTTAATTAAGTTTCGCTTTTCTACATTTTGATGAAACCGAAATATTGAAAAATCCAAACTGGCCGGAATAATTCACGTTGACAATTTCAAATGGAAGAATTCCAATTCGGTCCCATTTCAAGTCAAATAATCTTGTATGGTTTATGTTCAGTAGTGAAATGGAAAGCTTATCGATGATTGTCAAGACAATCGTCGATTGGCATTGAACATGTATGGTACATTTCAAGTGATTTGCATATTTGACGTGCGACGCATTAACATTGGCCAACCGATGGACATTATCGCCACAACATCACCGTGTATTCCCAGACACGCATCAATGATTCATTCTGAGAATTCAATTCGACTCGAGAGTTGAGCAATCTTGTGTTCAGGCTGGCTCAGAGGTGTTTAGGCCAACACGACCGAATCATGTTCTTTCATCCAAAAAATGTCGAATCGAATTTCAAAAGGCATCGTTGAAATGTGATTCTATTATTGCTCAATTTGTTATGCGTACGCGATCTGCGTCGCCTGTCTAATTAAGGCGGCATCAATCATTTTTCGAAACAAACGACCATGTCTCAAAGACGTCTCGGACATTTAACCCATTTCGTGCTGTGATTTAGTTGTTTTCACATTCAAATTCAATATGCCTGGAAATAAATATTGATTTTGACGATAACGCACTGGGTGTCATTCCTTGAATGCGTTGGTTCTGTTGCCCTTTCAGGCTCCAGTCGCCATCAACATCTTCGCGTCATCCACCGCTTGGTTCAATGCCCAAACATTTCACTTTTGTTACGTTACGCTAATTAATTTATTGAATTTATTTATTTTTGCTTGGTTTTCGATGTTGTCATTGTGATTATTGGCATTCAGAAATTATTGTTATTATTCCCGAGCGGCTATTTTATTTTATCATTTTTCTGTTTGGTCCGTTGTTGTTTTTTCTCCATAAGTCGTCGTCGTCGCTTGTTGTTTGGATTTCGTTAATTACATCGAAATGGTAAAGCGATTAAATGATATTTTTGCCAAATTTATTTCTCCGTTTCGATGAATATTCGTTCGTTTTGCATTGTGATCATTACATTGACTTCATTAAGCTCATGTGGATTATTCGATGTTGGCTGTCGCCGTTCAAATTGTGTTGCACGCATTCGATAAATATCCGAATAACAAATGGCATTATCCCGAGTACAACAACAACAACCGCAAAGAGCAAATATTGATTTGGAATCCAGTCTGGAGTCGGTCATTGGTCGCAGGATGCAAATAAATTTCGTCCAGTGCCGAATATCATAAATAATCGAAATCAAAGATGTTCAGTTCGTCTTTTTTTTCCGCTGTCGGATCTCCGTCGCGCATGCTCTCGCTTTCGACGAAAGGCGATAATGTTGCGTGTTTCATGCAACGTAAACAGCTTCAGTGGGCTCCCAGCAACGCATTACTTGATCAGGCCAAATGTGGCTAATAGAATCATCAGTTCATACGTTCGCCCATTGAACTCTATCACCTTAACGAGGATGACGAAGGCAAGATTGGCTAAATCCATTTAAGAAGAGGAAAACAAAAAAGTGCCGATAACGCATTCACATTCATCCGTTTTTACAGTCTGTTGATGTGATTTAGTTCGTTTCACTCCATTTCGCAATCGACGAAATTTCAGCTCAAAATTTCAGCTCAAAATTGCAGCAGAGAGCAAATGATCAAATTGCGATATTTGATTTCGGCTTATTTCATTTATTGATTCATCGCCTTTGGTTTCAGTTGGGGCGTCTCGCTCCGACCGACATTCCCGTTGCGAACGAAGGCACCATGAAATTAATTTAAATTTCCATTTTTTTTCCTTCGTTTCGGAGTTTTGCAAAAAAGTAAACAAAGTTATAACGGATTAAAGAACGCTCTGGCATACAAATGGGTGATTATATTGAGGAGTGAGCGATTCAGAGTCGAAAATGTTGTGTCTGGCTGAATGGTTGACGGTGTCACTGGCTGGACTGACTAACTGGCTCGATATATTTTTTGCACCTGACGCTTTTTAATATAATCTGAGATGAGATCGCATCTCAGAATAGTAATAATGTCAGATTGACCATTTGATCGGGCCAGCGTCAATTGCGTCGAATTTTGCGGCTTCGATACCGGTCGATCGAGTCCCGGACTGATTTCGCTACGAATGGAAACAGAATCGCAAGCGTCGGATTATTTTTATTCATGAATTCAGGTCATCAGGCTGACACAATTTTCGAAGCGAATAAAATCAGGAGATGCGAGTGGCATTGAAGGATTTTTTTTAAATTGAAATATTATCGAAAATACCGCTGTAGCATTGCCTTGCGATCGAAGGTGTTATTCGTCATCGATTCCACGGAGAGTTTCATTTGTCATTCGCGTTCCAAACACTGAAATCTACTCAAAAAGAGAACAAAGCAACAAACAAAAAACATAATAATAATCATTGCCATTTCTCAAAATTTATCGACGCTTCTTTTTTGTTGAATCATTTCGATATCTCGCTTTGATTTGATTTCGCTTTTAGAAGACAAGCTGAAAGAAAAACAATCAACAAAAAACTAAGCAATGAAAACCAGTGCCATAAGTTCGAAATGCATACATTTTTTATTAATTAAGTTCTGTCTGTTGCGTATGACATCCCAAAATGCTACCGCCCGATCATTCTCAGGCAAATTTCTCAAATTTGTCATCGGCAGCTTTATGTTCATTTTTGTTAACGTACTCTTTCGCCCATTTTCTTGACCAGTTTCTAAGAATGTTTCGATGCATTTTTCACCCGGTTTTTCATTTCATATCCTCGATAGGATTCGAAATCTATTTGTCGGGGACAATTTTTACGGATGATCGTGATCTCGGTTTGTTATCATATGGATAATGTCGGGTGAACAAACCGAAACGAAGCGAACAGGTTGATGGCCGGTCGATGTGACCACAGAACGGTTGTACTCGACGAGTAGAACCGAATCATACGCATTGCCAGGGATAAAATTTGGAATTCGATTCGATGCAAAAATAAAGAAATTCAAGTGAAACAAATAGTTTTAAATGGTAAATCGACCCTTCTTACTCACAACACATATCGTATATCAATGGCCTATGCTAAATTAAAATACATATCAAAGATAAAATGAATATAAACAACATAATGAATATAACAAACAAACATATACATATATATCGTGAGCTAATATATTTATTATAAAATTATAAAAACCTAAAATACAAATCAATATATGAACAACAACAGCAAAAACAATAACAAATTATTTTAAAAAAAACTAATAAACGCCAAGCAAAATGATAACAATACGAAATACCCTCAAATACATTCAAACACAGACAAAGAAAAAACATTGCCCCCCAAGAAAAAAAGATACAAGAGAATTGTTTCGACTTTCTAAATAAGAAAAAGTGAAACAATTCACTTATCGTTGTCTCATAAAAATTGAAGTTGTATTGACAAGACAAAATATAAGTTTAAAAAAAAATTGGTGTGATAACAAAGAATCATAATCATGTAGTTTGTACGCTGAATGTATCAAATAGAAGCCTCTCCAATCAAAGACACAAAATGAATATTTTATTTAGAAAAAAATAAAAAAATAAAAAACAAAAAAAAACAAACTGAAAAAAACAACAAACACAATACACACAAAACGACAAACAGAAAAAAATTAAATAAAAACAAAAAAAAACGTGAAAAACGCTTAGTAAATCCAAATGACTCATAAATTTAGTTGTAGTTGAATATAAAATGGAATGAGCGGGAGAGAAGTAGTCAATAGACGCATAAATGATTTTACAAAAAGTGTTCAATTCTATATTTATGGAACTTAATGAGCCTGGAGCGTATCCGTTGTTCAGTTGCATATTTTGGTTCCATATGCAATCGAAATACGACTGAATGGCTGCTAGTGTGCTTTGGCCATCGATCAGACATTTTCGACCTTTCGCCCTCTTCGAGGCGCAAAAGCTGGCCATACACGCTCAAAAAATGCCTCCGAAAATAAAACGATCAACACCAGATTCTCACCCGAGAGCTTGCACCCACGACGGAAATTTTCTCTCGACAGAAACCGTTCCAAAAGTAAAATCTGCAACTCTAAAATTCTATTTTGACACAAACCAATAGTCAGTATCACACCACACAGTACTCAAGACACACTCAACTGGCACCTGCAAAAACATTCGATTACATTGAATGGACAGGATCGATATTGATAATAATACAAATAATAGAAAAATTTATAATAAATATTATTCTGAATGAATAATGATGCAAAACAAAAGGAAATAAACTACAAAAACAGATGAAAATAATGAAAAAATTGAAATGCGAATTATTGAAATTATTATTATATTAAAATGCATATGAAATTCATATTATGAATGAATGAGTAACAAAATATAAATTACGAGTATATGAAAAAGAGAAAAAATGTGTTTTTATTTGATGCGCGCGGGTGAAGGGCGTGAGGAGATTGGCCGAGAGATTTTGCGAGCTAACGAGCCGGCAAGAGACTCGAGATGATTGCTGCGACATTGAACGAGTGCATTCAATCGACGTTCATGGTCAAACGTGACAAATAAGCATTTCCCGCTGATTTACACATCGGGACTTCTGGATTATCACTCAACGACATCGAACGTGCGCCAGGTCATTGTA
>JANSTV010075416.1:0-10256 GCA_027564135.1 Lestremia cinerea | reverse complement strand
TTCACGTTCGCAATCAATCGTCAGCCCTTTGTAGGTTTCCATGAATTTACATATTTTATCGTGAACTTCGGCACTGATCACAACCATTTTTGACCGGACGGCTATTTTGAATTTGTTAATGCGATCAAAACAACTATTTCGTATGACAATTCCCGTTTGACGTTTGCTGTCAAACGCCGCATAAGGCCCCGTCTCAACACGTCAGTGTCTGGTTAACTTTGTGATGGGCTTGAATTTCTGGTGGGGGAGCTGGGGATTAAATCTCGTTTTTCTTTAACCTGCAAATCAGCCTCCAAAAGAATTTTCCTGAAGAAGAATTAATTAACAAAAAATTCTCAAATCAGAACTGTATCTGCATTACCGATGTTGCCAAATAACACAACAGATGGCGCTATTTTGGGAAATTGAATTTCTTGTGCCATTTCACAGCACAAACGAAAGACAACAAAGCGGTTTTGGATTAACTTTTGTCCAAACAGCCAACGGCTGCAGGCTCCATTGCGAAGAATGAATACAACAAATTTGAATGTTCAATCAATGAACGTGTGCAAGGCAAGGACACGTGATTACGTTATGTTTCTCCTCCTCCCACTTGATGATACATTTTTCGATGGTAATTTCCTAGTAAAGTTCCGAAAAGTTGTAAATAATTTGAAACTTTTCCCAAAATTGGGTTTCATCAGCCCAATTGTTTTGGAATTTTAACCTGACGATTTTTTTTGGTTGTCGAGTGTCAGGCAGTCTAATTTGGGTTGTAAATCGGGTCGGAAGTGTTAACGTGTAGCGTTTGAGTGACATTGAAACCAAGCGAACGAGCGTATCAGAAAAGCGATGATTGTTCTGGAAGAGAGTCGATTTTGGCTGAAAGTGGCTGGCCTTCTGCCAAGCGACTATAAAGCGGTCGTGGTGATCACAACTCATTTGATCTTCCAATTGTTGACGCTTCTTCCAATGTTTGCTTATTTTTTGCGTAGCCTCTCTGAAAAAGATGTGAAAAAAGCGACAGAAAATTTCATTTACATTGCGGCCATTTTCATTAATTTTGCCGGCAATGGGAGTCTGATTGGGCAGAAAGGACGTCTCCGTGAGCTGATTAACGAATTGCAGTCCATTGTTGATGATCGTGAGTGACAATTGATTGACTGTAGAATTCTTCCTGTTTTCATCCGGGATTCGATTAGGAATGAGACAGCCATCGGTGAGGCGTGCATATGAAATGTGTGAGCGCAAAGGCACGATATTCACCTCAGCCATGATGGCGTTCACTCTGAAGCTCTACATACCCAGTGTAGCCATAGGCATATTCATCCATGTCATTTTAGTGCATTATTTCTGCCTGGAAATCCCCCCGGATCAGCTTTTTCTCCTGTTTAAAGTCATGTAAGTGTGCTCGAACAGAATTCACTCGCAACTAACTCGTTTGGTTTCTCATCAGACCGCCATTTCGGCTGAATACCATCGGCGCATATATTCTAACATATTTGACCGAGATTGCCAGCACTTTTTCCTTCTACACTATGTTGGTGGGCCTATGCACCTTCTTCGTGAGTACATGTTGGTGCATCGAGGTTTGTCTTGACGATTTGAGGGATAGTTTTCAACGAATCAGCGCGACAAGTGTCGATGGCGAAGGCGAAGTCAAAGCAAAGCTGATTAACGCAATTCAATTTCACAGCCGGATCGAACGGTTAGAATAACTCTCACATTCTTTTCGTTTTACACTTCTTACCCTCTTCGCGCACAGTTTCATCCGCAATTTCTTCGAGCTGATGGAAATGTCTGTGTTTGCGTTCTTCGGCATTGGCGGCAGTGTATTGCTTTGCATTGGATTCTTTCAATTGCAATCGGTACGATGGCCCTACTTGCATTTTCGAAACAAGAATCAGCTAAAACGTATCATCTCCTTGTAGGCAACTAACGAAGCCATGGGATTGGTCGTCAATTTTTTGACGACCTCAGTCATTCTATTATTGTTGGCGATGTATTGTTACTATGGAACCCTAATCAGCTCCAAGTATGAGGACATCGCAACCGCAGCATACCAATCCGGATGGTATCAATTTCCATTTCGACTTCGTCCTTGCGTCATAGTCATCCAGGCTTTTTCCCAACAACCGTTGTACTTGACGGCTTACACCATCGTCAAATGCACATTGCCAACTTTCCGCATGGTTTGATTTTTTTGGGGGAGCAAGGCGAACAAGATTTCACATCAATGCCGTTTTCAGGTGTTGCGTTCGGCATACTCAGCATTCTTGCTACTCAGAGGCTGGGCGAATTGAGAAGATCAGTCAACTACTCTAAAAGGAAAGCCAAATGATTCAAGCCTGTGGTTCATGTGCTTTGTGTGAGACGCTGTGCATCCATGAATGTGCAACGCAAGGCCATTAATATCAGCTGAGTTTTAAGGGTTTCACGCAAAAAATTTGATGAACATTCAATAAAGCTGCTGGCACTAAACGACAGTTCCTGTTCTTTAAAAGAAAAAAACTCGGAATGGCGCCTCCACTCAAAAATCTGCCCTACCGATGCGTCCAAAAAGCCCACCAGATGGCGTCGATGCCTGAAAATCTCAATTTTGTTTGTCATTTGACGTGAAAGACATCATATTCATAAACAAGCAGAACGCTTGCGGGTCGCTTTTGTCCAAACAGTGAACGATTCATAGAATTTCAAGAGATTATCTCGTCCTTTGTTCAAATAACCACAACACAATCAATATGAAAATCGATTTGGCTCCGGAACAACCAGCGCCTGGTTTCAATTTCGATAATTGTCGCCGGTAAGTGAATGGTCTGGGATTCCAATAGAAATGCAGTGTCATTACCATTCGATGTGAACCTAACCTCATTCTCTTCGTGACTTTGTCGTCACCGCAGGAATGAATCGCTGGTGCATAAGGGTTTCGTCGTCCCGAAAGCGATCAAAACCGGAACCACCATCGTCGGAATCATCTACAAGGATGGCGTCATCTTGGGAGCGGACACTCGGGCCACTGAAGGGCCTATCGTTGCTGATAAAAACTGCGAGAAAATCCACTTTTTGGCAAAGAACATGTAGTAAGTAGCGGCAACCCGAGTCGAGTGTTTTGATTTTAAAAATGACAATATTTTCGTTCAACAGCTGCTGCGGTGCTGGCACAGCCGCCGATACGGAGATGACCACGCAAATGATTGCATCGCAATTAGAGTTGCTGCGCTTAAACACCGGCCGTGTTGTGCCCGTGGTTACGGCTTGTACATTGCTCAAGCAGATGCTGTTCAGATACCAAGGCCACATCAGTGCCGCTCTGGTTTTGGGCGGTGTCGACTCCACTGGTCCACACATCTACAGCATCCATCCGCACGGATCCACTGAGCATGTGCCCTACACAACTATGGGCTCAGGCAGTTTGGCCGCCATGTCGGTATTCGAATGTGAGTACCGGTTGATTTGTTTGATCGAATTGTCCTTGAAATCTTTGCATTATCTCTCGTCCTCAGCCCGCTGGAAGCCAAATATTGGCGAAGAGGAAGGCAAACGCTTGGTCCGAGATGCTATCGCAGCTGGTGTTTTCAATGATTTGGGCTCCGGTTCGAATGTTGACTTGTGCATTATCACGAAGGATGGCGTTCAGTATTTGCGCGGCTACGAATATGCCAATCTTAAGGGTGAACGAACCGTAAGTGTGACCTTGTTTGTGATCATGAGGCGTTGACTAACCACTTTCTCCTTTGCAGTTGAATTATGACTTCAAGGCAGGCACTACTCGCGTTTTAGATACACAAGTGCGCAAATTCGATATCATCGAAAGCGTAGTCACGCCAATCGCCAGTGGCAGCGGAATCACCCCCATGGACACCGCCTGAACATTCCGTCGTTGTCCATAAGCACCTCATTTCTATTTTTATTTTCAATTTTGTGTCCATGCAAATGGCATTTTGAAGAATTAATTAATAAATTTCAAAAATTTCGGTCTGGAATGAACGAGAGCTTTGGTCATTTTGTAATTGATGCGGGGTCGATTGCTCGAGCGCACACGAATGTTGTACGATTAACCGGCAGTCTGAAGGAATCCACTGGATGACAATTATGGTCAAGAGCCGACATTGGAATAATCGAAAAATCGCATTGTAGCATACGATTACTCGTTATGATCGGCTAAATGACAGACTGGTCAAATGTAAATAACTGGAATCAAAGCAAATACGTAAATTGCGTGAAAAACTCGGTTGAGATTGGAATCAAGTGATTTCAAATTGAGGCCTAATTAGCGATACATGCCATGGTGAATGACATGTCAGCGCAACTATTGACCGAACATTCGCGACAATCCTAATTCGACAGCAGACACAACTCGACCGTAAAATGAATCTGACGCGGAAAAAAATCGAAAAAGGCAAAAGACCCGTGACGAAGCAAGTAATTCAAAATGTTAAGCCGTCGGAAGAGAAAGAGGCGTTTATGGTTGATTCCTTCCAACGAGCAGTCTGGCCAGGTGGGTGTTTCGCTTTGACGTTTCTCCCAAAAGGTCGAACTATTGAATTTGCACTCGATTCAAGTGCTGGCAATGGGACAGGTCTTCGGCTTGTTGCCGGTTTACTCAATCAGCTCACCGAACCCTCACAAAGTGGCATTTCATTGGTGTTCGATGAAAACCCTTCATGCATTGGCCTGCTGCTTTTTCGGCATAACGCAGATGGTAGTCATATGGGGATCTTTGGTTAGTTCCGAAGGCGGACTAACGGCCAAGAACATCGGCAAGTATTCTTCCTTCTCCATTTGCCAATAATTAAGTTCTGAATCATCCATAGTTGGCGTTATTTTTAACGGAGTATGCGCCGCTAGCTTTTTCTTGTTCCTGATCTTGGCCAAGCGTTGGAAGTGTGTGCCGGTGATGTGGTTTGATTCCGAACAGGTTTTTCTGGGAAAGTCATACAAAATGCCTGGATGGACGTTAGCGAAAAAAATCCGCATCGCCGCATTCTCAGTCATCGCAATGGGAATCATCGAACACGTCCTGTTTCTCGTCTCGAACATCAACAATTACTTTCAAAGGAAGCTTGACTGCCCAGAGATAAATAACGATCTGAGAGCGTATTTCGAGTCGGAGTATCTTTTCATTTTTCACACGATTCCGTACAATCCATTTTTCGGTTTTATGATTTGGGTAAATCTACTTTGAAACGTGTTTGAGTGGAGACGGTGACTAATCAATGGCGCCGCCCAGTGGCTAAATTACAGTTTAACATTTTGCTGGAATTTCTTGGATGTATTCATCATTGTCATCAGCATCGGCTTGACAACACGATTCGGTCAGATCAGCTATCGTTTGGAACAGTTTCGTGGACAGGCCATTTTTGAACGAGTCTGGGATGAGATTCGAGTGCATCACGTTCAGCTTTGTGAGCTTTTAGATTTCGTCGACAACCATTTGGCGATAATCATTTTCCTTTCCTGCGGGAATGATCTCTATTTCATCTGTATTCAACTGTTGAACATTTTCGAGTAAGCTGTGCCCATTCGAATCAATGTCACTTCTGACCAACTTTTGCGCACTTTTTCCCGCAGCGACCTCCCATATTTGCTCAACAAGGTCTACTTCTACTATTCGCTAATATATCTGATTGGTCGAACGATTGGTGCATTTCTCTGCGCAGCAGCGATTCACGATGCGTCTCAAAAACCACTGGACTACATTCGATCAGTGTCGACCAGCCACTGGAGTCCCGAAGTGAGTCCACCAGGAGCTTTTACTAAACAATCATAAAACGTGGCTGTTTTCAGATCGATAGATTCGCTGAGCAAATGGCTTCAACGCAAATAATCGCGTTGTCTGGCATGCGATTCTTCCACATGACACGCAAACTTCTGTTTGGGGTGAGTGCGTCAACAAACGTTCGTCATCCCCAATTGATTCAGTTTCTCTTTCTGCAGATGGCCGGCAGCATCGTGACCTATGAACTTGTCCTTCTCCAAATAAACTCCGTCACAAAAAAGGCAGTGAACACCACCGCCATTGTCTGCCAACTGCAGACCAACTAGCAGCGTCATCCACCCACCACCCACACCCCAACACCAAACCGTTTGTCGTGTACACCTTTTGAATAAATAAATCAAAATCAAATGGCCTTTCATTTCGATTTCAGATTCATTTCAACCGTTTGCCGTGCGGTTTGGCGAAATGAAAACCAGTCGATTGTTATCGCCGTGTTCCGCTTTCCAATGGGAAATTGAAAAGTTAATAAGTACTTTGAATAGTCAACACGAGAAGTATCGTGACCTGAGTTAGCACCCATTCACAGGTTAATTGAAACAAACCATAAATCTAAAGCAGTTTGATTTGCGACGATTCAAAACAAACAGCAAAAGATTTGTCGCGTTTCTACAAGTGAATTCGGAAAGAAATAAAAAAAAATCTTTGGGGAGCTCAGCTTTGGAAAATGCATCCAAATCAAAGGAAAAAACTCTTTCTGGTGCAAAATAATGTTTTCCTGCGGAGCCCAAAAGACAAACGCATCCCAGTCAAGGCCAAATTCATCGATGTGAAGGAAGTCGATACGGAAGAGGAGATCGATGGAGATACATTCCAGCGGGCAGTCTGGCCGGGTAGGTGTTCTGAATGGCGGTCACCTCAAATTCAATTCCATTTCAATTCAAGTGTTGGCGGTGGCCCAGGTCTTTGGTTTGATGCCGGTCCAATCGATCAGTTCACCAAATCCACACAGAATGTCGTTTGAATGGCGCTCTCTGAGGACGCTCCAGGCTTGTTTGTACGTTCTTTACGGGGGCGCTATTGTTGTGGCCAGTATTCGGGCTATCATAAAGAACGATGGAGTTGTAACTCCCAAGAACATTGGTGAGAGAACATTAGTTGTGAATCCATCCTGTGCCACTGACTTCCCTCTGTTTTCAGTTGGATCGGTATTTTTCAGCGTTTGCACATATTGCATCTTCTTGTTCCTGCTCTTGGCCAAGCGGTGGAAAAGTTTGGCTGTGATGTGGACCAACAGCGAGCGAGTGTTCCTCAACGCCTCATACAAATGTCGCGGATGGACGCTTGCGTCCAAAGTCCGTGTCACTGCCTTGATTATGGTGTTACTGGCACTGCGTGAGTGATTGCTTGACAACACCGTCCAACTGTCCAACTCAATCAATTTGTTCGATCAATTTCGCCACAGTTGAGCATGGCTTCTTCCTGGTGTCGGCCACCTACAATTACTTGCAAAAAAAGAAGAATTGTTCGTTTGAGATTACAAGCGATTTCAAACAATTTTTCTTCAGCGAATATGACTTCATTTTCGGAATCATTCCGTACAATTTGCCGATCGGCATCTGGATTTGGGTGAGCATTGTCCATTTCATGTCTGGCCGGCCGTTACATTTTTCGTTTAATTTTTCGATTCATCACGCTGACAGTGGATGAACTTCACTTTGACCTTTTGCTGGAATTACATGGACATTTTCATCGTTTCAATCAGCATTGGGCTTGTCACGCGCTTTAGTCAAATCAACCATCGACTAGAAACGATGAATGGAAAGGCTATTCCAAGCGCTGCTTGGCACGAAGTCCGAATGCATTACGTGCAGATCTGTGAGCTGTTGGAGTTCGTCGATGAAAATTTGGCCACCATCATAATTCTCGCCTGCGCCAATGACTTGTATTTCATCTGCATTCAGTTGCTTAACATTTTCAAGTGAGTTCAAGCAGAGGTTGTCCAGGAAATATTTATTCACATCAACTTTTCCAGCAAATTGCCGTATTTGATCAACCGAATCTACTTTTGGTATTCGCTGCTCTTTCTGATCGGACGCACACTGTGCTTGTTCTTGTTTGCTTCGGCAATTAACGATGCTTCGTCAAAGCCACTCGAGTGCATTCGATCGATGCCAGCTAACGTTTGGTGTTCGGACGTAAACCCATGATGGGCCCAACTGTCGAGAGGAGAATTAATCAAATCAAAACTCTTTCAGATTGAAAGATTTTCCGAGCAATTAATCTCATCTCAAGTGGTTGCCCTGTCTGGAATGAAGTTCTTTCATTTGACGCGAAAGATTCTTTTTGGGGTGAGCCGTTCGTTGTCTTTAGAATACACAACTAAAACCGAAATTTCAGATGGGGGGCTCCATTGTGACATACGAGCTGGTGTTGATGCAATTTGACTCGGCCACTGCAAAGCCCGTTAACGAAACGATACCTGTTTGCCAGCTTACACCCGTCTAACCGCTAACCTTTGACTCAATAAATTGCTTGTTGAAAATTCATTAATAAATCCAATTTCAACCGAACCATCTGTTGTTTCTCTGGCAAACGAGCGTTCCTCATGAACAGTGACACCAGCAGTACCAATTAGAGCCAACATGACCTCGTCGCGCGTCACGAAATCGCGTTGAAAATTTGTGACAATAATTGCTGATTCAATTCATAAAGAATTTTCCAGCGATATAATTGAACTATCTCGTGTTTGGTTGACCGAAACAATTTTCCAGCCAAACGCGAGTTGCCTTTCTGAGTTTCCAGCGAGCACAGCGGCCGGTTTTGGTTTCGGTCGTCGAATTTTTTAAGAGTATTTTCTTCTTATTCTCCCAGCAGCGGCGAGGATGCGTCATTCAACAGACAAACAGGACTCGTTCCACAATGCGATACGTCCCATTGTATTTACGGCACAGTTCTTTGGTGTGATGCCACTGGTAGGCTTGAGGAGTCGCGATGTCCGAAATGTCCAATTCAAATGGTGCAGCAGCAATGTGATTATCGCGATGTTTATCAGCTTTTTGGGGTTCATTCAAGTCATTTTGTCTGTGATGCGGGTAGTGAGGCTCGGTTTCAACCTAAATAGTGCAGGTAGGTTCGGTGGCTGGTGAAGCGGGACAGTGGTAGTAATGTTGTGTCGCTACTCTGTGGATAATTGTTGAGTGTTGCTCAGCGGAGCTCACTGAATCGAAATTGTTACGGAATAAATGATACTATTCAACTTTTCGATTGCGAGATCATCAATTATCAAGAATGCAACAGTTTGACGTCAAAGCCCATAAAATTTGTTTCCAAAGAGATGATTTTTCTTTTCAATGCATATCCGCAATCATTTCACCAAGTTATTTTCTTCCGAAATAAATACGAGCATTTCTCCCTTTCCCTCGCACAATGTCTACGACCAGGAGCCGTTACATTTTTCGTCATTGGCGTGTCGGAGAAGCTCGCGTTGTTTCTATTGACTCAACAGTGGCCAACAGTGCTGAAATTATGGTGCAGGACTGAGGAGATTTTTCTTCGAGAGCCGTACCTCAATCAGCGACGACGCCCTTCCACGAAAATTCTGATGGCTGCTTTAACTCTTGCATTCCTCGCATTTCGTAAGTTTTTTTCTTTTCATGATTGACCGTGAGGCTCTTAGCCATTCGTTTGCTTGCAGTCGACCACGTGATGTACGTCATCGACGCGCTCTGGTCTTCCGCGCAAGAAATTGAAATCTGCAATCTAGATGAGAATATGTGGGAGCACGCATCAAAAGCCCAGCAAGCTCACATTTTCGCCGTGCTGCCCTACAGTCATTTCTATTTGTTGCCGCTGGAAGTGAGTACCACCCAATTCCCATCCCTCCTCTTTCATTCATCGGGAACAAATCGACTTTCAGTTGCTCTCGATCTCGTTGACATTCTCTTGGTCGTTCGTCGATCTCTTGATCATGATGATCGGCATTGGACTTCATCATCGTCTCTTGCAAGTCACAACGCGACTGAGCCACATTAGAGGCAAGGTGAGTCCAACACGAATTCGCCTCATGAGCTCTCTTAGATTTGGATGCCCTTCCAGATGATGCCCGAATCGTTTTGGATTGAGATGCGAAGCCACTATCTCGCCCTCACCGACCTCGTCTACTACGTTGACGAACGGGTCTCGTTGATCATCCTCATGTCCTGCGCAAACAATCTCTATTTCATTTGCGTGAATCTTTTTCACAGCTTCCAGTAAGTTGTCTTTTCCGATTCTCGAAATGGAACGCTGAACTGACCGAGTTCTCTCCCGACAGAGGAACACCGTTCCTCTTCAGCACCATTCACTTTTGGTACAATTTGATCTTTGTCAGTCTACGATCGATGATGACATTGTACTTTGCATCCTCCATTCACGATGAATCACGCCGACCGCTGAGATTCCTGCGTGAAGTCCCCACGAGAGTGTTCAGCAGAGAGATTCAACGATTCAGTCAAATGGTCACCAATGAGCAAGTTGCCTTGTCGGGCAAGCGATTCTTTTTCATCACGAAAAAGCTCAT
>JANSTV010075405.1:0-10258 GCA_027564135.1 Lestremia cinerea | reverse complement strand
CGCCTGCATCTCGCAATCACGTCGGTGTTCTTGAGCCCGAAAATCTTCATTTGAATGCGCATTATGCAATTCAGAATAAATGCATTGAGCAATGCTCCACACACTAATTCATGCTTTCGATTGCTTGAGCTGGTTCGACTCAGCTCGAAAACACACACACGATTTTGCTTTCATTCGAAAATTATTGAACTGTGACCCACTCAGACATTCTAATCGGCTTCGATGCGGCCAATCAACGATTTTCGGTCAAACATTGTCGATGGTCGCAATTGACATTTCGTTACCGGCTTGGCGTGTGGCCGTTGGCCGATTTTGAAATGGATTGCGTGTAAACCATTCGGCCCATTTGTTATCGAACGAATCTTATGCAATTTAACGAGAATTATATCATCGACTGTTGCAGCGGTGCAATGGTCGATCCATTAGATAATTGGCTTGCAATTTGATGGATTTCCAAGAGAATTCCCCAAGGCTTGAAACTGTGAAGCCGAGGAGATTTCGACAATCCCATTCACGTTCAACCAAAGCTCACATCGTTCAGCCCAATTTCGATTCAAAATCGATAAGATTTCCCAACCAACCAATCAACACCACTCGTTATCAGCAGCCGCATAATGCAAACAGTAAAACGAGCAATTAAAATCGCTCAACAACCAATTTGCATAATCGACACAGCATGCATATTGGAAATGATCGATGGAAACCGGCGAACCTTCCAGAAGCATCGCCTTTGAAAATTTGCTGCCAACACAATGTTTTCACAGTCGCGACGTGTTTAATTGCACTTGTATCGAATTCGAAATGCAATGTTCTCATGGAATCGACAATTATGCGCACGCGGTTGTCGTCATCAATTAACCGGGACGAAGACCGAAATTGACAGTTTATTTTTCGTTATTTCAGCGGAATACATTCACCAATGCAAGCGATCGGATCCCCAACTGATGGATTGTCTGAAGCAATCATTGCACCACCTGAAACCATATTTGGCTGCAGGAATACCGGAGATTGAGGTACGGCACAGAATGCGTCACTTTTGCGACGATCAAATCGATACATTTACGGTGATATTTGTTCCGTTCGGGTGCGATATTACAAACGAAATGACCCAAAATGGCTGCCGATTGCAAATCATTGCATTCTTGAACAACCGTCGCGGCATGAACTTTGGCCGGGTGGGACACACGCACGATGGATTGCATCCCAGCGAGAGCACTTTCTACACACAACATTCCACACTAACTACCGGTTGAACCAACATCTCATTTCCACCATTTGAAATGCGGTCGTTGCATTTGCATTTCTCCGATTGTCCCATCGTTTCGCTCGCGGTTCACGTTGAACCATTCTCGCTAAAAAAAAATGGAAATTATATTGTTTTTGCGGTGCGCGGCAATGCCATCAAATCGCGCGAGCATCAGACAAGTCATGAAAACCGGTGATTTCTCAATCGTTTATTCTGGCCGTTCATCACGATTGACGTTCACAGCTGGTCCGGTTGTCGATTTTATACGAAATTTCTGCGAACAAAATCTCAAGGTCTTTATAAATGCGACAATGTCGACATCATGGGCGATTTGACGAATTTGTCATCGTCATTCGGATTAGCGTACGGTCATTCGGTCACAATGGCCGATTAGAGTTGGCCAGGATGATATTCCGCCACGATGCGAATTAGCGCATGCTCAATGTTGTTGTTTACGTTTTTTTTTAATTTTTTTCTGATTTTTTTTTTTTTTGTTAATTTTTTTTTTTGGCTTTACTTTTTGCCGCTTGAAAAATTCTTCTTCAAATGTTTGCGTCGCGAGCAAATTTACACAAATCCGCAAACACACAACGAAGATGACTTCGACAATCGATTTTGCACAAAATGTTGGGAAATTCTTTGATTGTTTCGTTGATTGTTGGATTTGATTTACCACTTATTGTTTTATCGCGTGCAAGCGCTCTGATTGAGCATGCAATTGCGGTGCCGTGAAATAATTTTGGTTTGGTGTGAAAAAGCATTGTTCGAAATCGCTAATGAGTTGAACGATTGATTCAATTGAAATGCTTTGAATTCCAGATGCCATCTGTCGAACCGTTCCTCATGGAAGTGTTATCTCTCCAATTAACCGGTGGACCGCAAGGCTATCGAATCAACTTGAGGAATATGGAAGTTTACGGGGCCAGCAATTTCACCGTTAAATCAATCAAGTAAGTTCGATAATGTCAATATAGATGCGGAACCGTGACTCATCGAGGTCTCTCCATGCAGATTGAGTGAAGGCACAAAGCCATTTGAAGCTCGACTGACGGTTCCACGGCTAACGATCAAAGCCAAGTACACCAGCTCTGGGGTGTTGCTCATCATTCCGGCGAGTGGGTCTGGGGATTTTGATGCGGTTTTGGATGGCATTGTTGCGGATGTGAAAGGCCAAGTTTCGAATGAGAAGAAGGCGGATGGCACGTATCTTCATGTGGAAAGCATTCAATTGGAATTGAATGTTAAGAAAGTGCGCATGCATATCGCAAGAGTGTTTAAGAACAACCGCATCTTGAGTGAGTATCTCCACTATGATTGGATAGGGCGCATTGTCTAAAACCAAATTCTATTCCAGCCGAAGCCACCAATTTGTTCCTCCGCGAAAATGGTCTGGAGGTCCTTCGAGCCATGCAACCGCAATTGCAGAAGAAACTCGCTGTTGAGTTCTCCGGCATCGCCAATCACCTCCTCAAACACGTTCCGATGGAGTCATTCTTGGTTGATTAGGACGACATCAACCCCTGGACGGGGTCAGCCGCTTGCATCTCATGCCTTATTTATTACTTTTCGATTCAAAATTCGTTACATTTCGCTGAACCGTTCCGGTGAATGGGCGTTTGCGAATCAATTTGTTGATAACTTTAGCGATTAGGTTGTTTTATGTTGTTTTAGTTTAGACAAGAAAATCATTGAATTTCATGCGGGGGACGTGGGGAGTCCCGATAGGGTCTCTGTCGCCTCAGAGCGATTCGATTGTACATGGGACTATGGTTTCCACGATGGAATGGACTCCCTGCGGACAACTTCACGCACACATTTTTCATTAAAATTAAGCGAGGCAATTTACCAAGACGAAATAAATATATTTTTAAAAGAACATTTTTGGGTTTTCACTCCCCTTGGGTTTTATCAGGTTGAAGAAGATGATTAAGATCGAAAAACATCTCAAAATCCAAAAGAACGATTCAATCATTCACTGAAGAGAAAACCATCAGGTCGTTCGCTCTAAACTCACCATCAAATAATCCACCCAAAGGCGTCCGATAAGCTCTCATGCAGGCGTTCACAAAGTCTCTCAAACAAAACGAAAGCTACTCTGCGACCTCAAGGAATACTCAAGCACAAGCATCAACACCATCAACCTCATTTAAATGAAATAGAACGGACGTCTGCTTGGTTTCCAATGATGCTGACGAAGTGAGCGTACTCTGGCCGCAATGGCAATGTTGGCGCATCCATCACACAGCTCGTCGTATAAAATACGATGCGATGAGCCGTTGGACGTTCAATCGTGACCTAGACCTCAGCGAAGAAAGTACGCGTTCGCGGATTCCCTGTGTCTGTGTGTGTGTGTTTGGTTGCCATCGTGCATTTCATTTCAATTCCAACGGTGCTCTGTTGGTGAGTGATTCTGAATCCGATTTTCATTCAAAACAAACCGAAAAAGAAGAAAATTGTTTTTTTTTTTCTTCAAAACAACGCCATCATTATCGAATCAATGCACATTTCTCAAAGCAATTTCTTTTGTGCCTTTTGGAGTCTGAACCTTTTGTTTCATCAAAGTGAAAATGTGTGTTTTGTTTCGAAAATGGTGGTGTGTGGGAAACGAGGAGTGGTGTTTACCTTCCGCCATCAAGTCAAGTATTTCACGCGGAAATTTCGCTTGTCCTCTTTCAGTTCATCCACAAACGGCGAACGAAGCAAATCGTCAAAAAAAAAAAATGTCTCAAATGTTGATCAAACTCGCTGTTTTGTGTTTAAGTTTGACATTAGCCGTCGAAGTGGAACAGCGTAAGTGTTAAGTGATTTCGCAAATTGGCCAGTTTTTTTTTTCTCTGAGAAACTTTCAATTTTCATTCGAATCTTTTGGTATTCTTCCCGGTCATTCAGCCTACTACTTGGACCGTTGCTATCGAGATGACCCAGAGGTGAATGAATGCCTCATCACGAGTGCAAACAAATTGGCGCGATATCTGCAGAATGGTGTTGAAGAGATTGGCATCACAGAGGTGAGTTGAAACGAGCCCGAGGGCAAGAAGCGACCGAGAGGATTTCCGAAATGAATTTGCCAAACCCAAAGTCATTCGATTAACCTTTCAAATGCATCGATAACGATGCTAATGCCATTTTCTGTGTCAAGATTGACTAGTTCAAAACAAAAACGACCAAAAACCGCAAAACTCATCGACCCAAAATGCAAAACTGATTGACAAACGAAATTTGATGAATGTTTTGATTCCGCAATGGTTATTTTGCAGGTGGAACCGGTGCTCATTGACGAGATTGGGATATCATTGGGAAGCGGTCCAGATGGTTATCGGGCGATATTCCGAAATATTGAAGCGTATGGCGTCAGCAATTTGACCGTGACGAATGTCAGGTAAGAATCGAAATGAGCCACGTGAACATTGAATACCGGCGGGTGTATTGACACCATTCCGAAAACCAGAACGAAAACATTCCTTTGACGTCACCGATGCATTCACATCCGATGCAAGCCGCGATGGGAACCACAAACAATTTGTTGTCGGATTCTTCGTCATCTCTTTCTCTTCGTCGTTCAACACTCACACACACACACACACATGTGCTTTCACACACAAACGCACGCAATCCCAACTCAACCCAAGATGACGAATCAACATATGACACTCTCAACCAGTTATGCAAATCACCAACACCGTCGTTCCGTGTGCGTGTGTTATGCATTGAGCATGTCGGAACGGTCATTGATCGACACATATTTCATATTTCTCAGAATCGTATGACAAATCCGTTTGGTTCATTTCGATTTGTTTTTCGTTGAAAATTCAATTCGGCGGCTTTTGAAAGCATCTTCAGCTGTTGTGACGTCACAACGATGAAACGTCGTCTGACGGTTGTGTGTTGAATTGAAGAAAGTTTCATGTAACGGTAAATGTTAACGGGATCTGCAAGAAAAGTGACAAATTCTTTTTGATGATTTTTTTTGAGGTTTTTTTTTACGGTGGATGCAGAATGGCATTGTGGTTTAAATGATGGGGTTTGGTTACAGATCAGATATTGATTCACTGCAGTTTCAATTGACGTTTGAGATTCCACGCATCAAGGTTAAGGCTCAATACAGATCTTCGGGAGTTTTGCTGCTTGTTAAGGCTTCTGGCGCTGGAGACTATTGGGGAGAATACGGTACGTTCAATTTCCTTCAACTAACGGTCAATCTCAACCAAGTGACTTGTTTCTTTTACAAACAGAGGGCGTTCGAGCCAAAGTTTACTTTAAAGCTCAACCAAACAACGCTGACGATGGACTCACCTATCTGAGTGTTGAGCAAATCAAAATGGATTTCAGTGTGAAAGAGATCAGCATGGGTGTGGAGAATGTGTCCAATGGAAATTCAGTGATTCGTGAGTAAAGCAAGAGATTTCACCCGGGAGTTGATTTTGACACGGAAGATTTCTTCTCAAATTTCAGAAGCCGCCTTGAATCTCTTCATCAACAGCAATGCCCAGGAGCTCCTCAAAGAGATGAAACCGGCACTGAAGAGCAAACTAACGCTTGTCTTGCACAATTTCATCGATCGCATCTGTGCGGTGATTCCACTCGAACAATGGCTGGAATGAGTTGCTTGCCCCTTGCTCCGAATCCCCTCCCGATTCGATGGCTCGCCAATAGTATTTATTTGTATTTTCTGTTTTCCTTTGAACAAAATTATAGTCGACTAAGAATTGAAAGAAAAAAATGAAGAAAAAAAAAACAATGTTGTTTGTAAGACGAATATTGGATGTTTGTTCGGTTTGGATGGCCTTCGTGAAGAAGAAATGTCATGTTTGCTTTGAAACGAAACTACACTTGAACATTAACCGTCAACCCGTTAAGGCATTCGCGGTCTTATCCAAATCCAACGTTGTTTTCGATTTGCACCTGCATCGGATACACCGCATTACCAAATCGAATGATCGACGGCCTTAACCCGACCAGTTAACGCTGGTCGTGGCAAAGTGTGTCTGCGTGGAGAAAAACAAGAAGAGAAGGAAAAAAAACGTTCTAGATCGATTGGTAATTCACTATTACTTAATGGCCGGCCATCCAAGGTAAGAAGACTGGCTAACCGACTCAATGTCTATCGCATCAGCGGCAGGCCACGATGCGATTGTTAATGCAACGGTATGCGCCACTTTGAGTGCATTTCAGATGGTGATGGCGGGCAGAGGGAGACAGCAACACATTTACGTTGAATTCAATTAGAATTTTTGCCAATTCGATGACTTCATTTTCTATTTCGATTCTTGCGACGCCAAAAAACCAGTTGAGGCAACTTGAAAAGAGCTCAATCGTTTTGATGAATGACATGCACGTCGGTGTTTCCCTTCAATTGTGATTGTGACCGATTGGATCGGCTTGCGGTTGATTTTGCTGTTCTGTGGTGGGCCCATTGATGAAAATTAGGTTAGAATGCTAATCGTTTCCATTCACGTTGTCGGCGAAAATTAATTGTCGTTACGTGATTTTGCATTTGAATTTCGTCAATTTGCACTAAAATTTGGATCGAGTGTCGCATCCCAGTCAGCAGTAGCAAATCGCCAACAAGCTGATTCTCAACAACCGGTCACATAAACACAGACACACACACATATATACACACACACAAACAAACACATACACACAAACACACACACACACACACAATGCACATCACATCAATCAACGGCGTCCTTTAATTGCTCACTTCCATGTCGAAAATATGCGATTGGCTGCGGATGTCAATACCAAGAATGACGAAAAAAAAAAGAGAAAAAATGTTGTTTGTTTGACCTGTCATCGGATCGTTATCAACGAATCGATCATCCGCGAATCGTGGTTAATTTATGCGACGTCGTTGTTTTAAACGATGAGCAATGAGCAGGTAGCTCAGACTTGACATGAATGTGTGCGTGTGAGTGTGTGTTGACGGGCGTGCGCAAGCGTGCGGTGTTTGATTTTGAATTAAAGATATTTTGTGAGAAAAAAAAGAAAAAAAAAAGAAGAGAGAAAAATCATTTTGTGAATCGATCGATGAGTTGTGAAAAAAAAAATGAAAAATGACTTTGAATGATTTGGACTTAACCCTTTGACGTTTGAAAGGCGGTTCATTGGATGAGCTACAGGTTGAAAGGTCGTTCTTAATCGTTTGATGCCTTCAATCATATTGAAATAATGACAGATCTTTCCGGCTGTTTGGAAAATCGTGAATGAATCACACGGCAGTTAACCTCCGCAAAGTCATGCTCAATCGTTCAGCCAATGCGTCAGTGTTAAATGAAAAACAGCGTCAACAAAATGCATAAACGCGTTCAATCGCGCTTGCTCTCACACACCTCGGTGTCACCGAAACAAAAACAAAACTGACCGAACGAGACCGAAATGACAAAAAAGGCGAAAAAGAAGCGAAAATAACAAAATCGCATATAAAAACATCGCGATGTTGAAAATCGCGGGCATCATGCCGTCCTTGGAGCGCTATAAAAGTAATGTGTCTCAGAAGATTTTCAGTCAGTCGTTCAACGGTTATTCTGACGGTTAGAACATTCAAAGAGCAAGTCGTTTGGGAGAATCGCAGTTTTCAGCAAACGGTTTTGTCAGAGTGATTTTGTGATTGTGTCTGCTCGCGTTGGGCTGAAGAAAGTTGTTGAGAATCGCTTGGACCAGTTTTCATATTCGCCCGTTGTTGTTCGTACGCTAGTCGTTGAGGTTGTGTCCGGGGATTTTTCCGAAAAAGGTAAATGACGTGAATGGAATCAGTTGCTTGTGAAATGGACTGTTGGACTTGTGCCGTCTCTCTGCACGATGAGCAAGAATGTTGCACTCGTCCAGTCCTGTTTCAACTGGTAAAGCTCTCTCATCCGCAATGCACAATCTTGAATGGCTTCCTGAAAGCGATCTCCAAACCGGATGGGAATTACTTTGATTTACGTCATCAATGGCTTGATCCCTACAACAATTTCCATTTCGATGATGCAAAATTCTATCGTCTCGACTTCAAATGAGCATCAGCATTACGCATGACTTGCCAAAAAAAATTAATGAGTCGCGCGTTCTGGCGCCGAACTTGTTTGCTTTTTTTTTTGGATCGCAATGGCTGATCGACGCCGCATTAATTAGACAACTGGCGGGTCGAAGGAAAAAAACACTATTTTAATCATTTGATTTGTGGATGATTTTTGCAGATTTGCTGTTAGGCATATCGTCCAGACGAGATCAAGAAGAGCGTGCAAGGGGAAAAACTCATAAAATGATGTCATCGAAAATTCAATTGGCGATTTCCGCTATTTTGCTGGTGACTTTGGGGTGTTTAGCGTCTGCGGCGGAAATTCGTAAGTTTGTAATTCTAATTGGAGTGATTGTGATTTGACATCGATGAACTGGCGACCGGTTCAAGGTGGTCTCATTCATCTCTTCCCTCCAAAGAAAATTTCCAGCGTTCAATCGCAACGCACAAGTTCCATTAAGTCGCAACGACATACTTGATAATTATCGAGGCACAGATATTGCAATTAAAACTGCCCATAAAATGTAATTGCGTGTGAGCTCAACGGCCCAATTAGATGCCATCGCCACTATCATTATGTCGGCGAAATATTCTGACCTTTTTCGCCGTGTTTCTCACGTCGTCATTTGTATTCTTTTCGTTTTTCTTCTTCTCTTTTTCGCGCTTGCGCGAATTCAGCCGAGTATTTGCACATTTGCCACAAAAACGATCCCAAATTGATTGATTGCATGAAGAAGAGTGTCGAAGTGATTCGACCGTTTTTGGTGCGAGGTATCGATGAATTGGACATTCCGAGCATTGATCCGATCGATATTGGGGACTTGTTGGTGTCGGAGAGCACTCAAGGGAATGGTATTCAGATCACAGCCAAGGATATTAAGGCGTTTGGAGCGTCTGGATTCAAGATCAAGAATTTGGAGTAAGTGGCTTGAAGGAAGGAGGGTGTTTGACAGGATACGAGTTTCTAGCTTCATTTCCTTCAATAGAATCATTGACTACGCAAAGACATACAACGTTGAGGTGTTCTTCCCGAAACTACAAACCGAAGGCACCTACGATGTCAGCGGCCAAGTTCTTCTCCTGCCGATTCGTGGTTCTGGAAAATTCATCGGAAATTTCAGTAAGTTCTTGTCAAAAGCTCTCAAGTTGGTTGTTTAACACCAATCCCCTCCCTCAAACAGCTGACTGCACCGGAAATGTTCGCTTGCAATTCGCTCGCAAGCAAGTGGGTGATGTCGAGCGAGTGCAAATCAAAAAATTCCAAGTCAAAATTAAAGTTGGACGAGGCGCTTTGAAGCTCTTCAATTTGTTCAATGGTGATAAAGTGCTGGGTAAGTCTAAGAGCTTTTGGCACCAGTGAACCATTGAATCAACTCTCCTCTTCCCTCCGCAGGTGATGCAATCAACACGGTGATAAACCAAAACTTCGATCTCCTCAGCCAGGACATAATCCCTCTGGTGGAGAAAGCTCTATCCCGAACCTTCAAGCGCATCGCCACCAAAATCACACAAAACTTTGAATACGATCAAGTGTTCCCTCTGTAGCATATTAGTATTATTATTAGTAATATTATATTTGTGAAAGAGAATGAAAAAAAAAGAAAACTAAAGAAAAAAAAACACAAAAATTTGGTGAGCTTGGCATTTATTAAAGACTAACTCTCAAATGAAAAGCTCCGTCTTTTGGTAAAAGCCCCTGAAAGTCGACTCGGCGACAGGACTTGCGCCACTTGAACTCGCGCCCATTGTGAATTCACCACTTTCGACATCTGTTCAGGTGAAAGTGTTCAAAATGACATTCCATTTCTTCGTAAACGCGTTTGTTTGATTCGAAGCTACCGTTCGGTTCAAGCTTCATCAACAATGCCAGTCAAACACGATTCGCTTGCGCGAAACACGAGTCAATGAAGCTCGAAACGTCTAATCAACCAGTTCCGAATCGGACAAAGCTATTGAATTCGAGCTGATCAGTCGGGAATTATGTAAAAATAAATTAAATGAACAAC
>JANSTV010075394.1:0-10258 GCA_027564135.1 Lestremia cinerea | reverse complement strand
GTGTGTGTGTGTGTGTGTGTGTGTGTGTGTGTGTGTGTGTGTGTGTGTGTGTGTGTGTGTGTGTGTGTGGGTGTGTGGGTGTGTGGGTGTGTGTTTTTCAATGTTGCTCCCTGTCCTTATTTACTTTGTTTGGATGTCTTCTGCACGACTTAATTTTGAAACGATTATATTAACATCTACGTCATGTGAGCTACGTCATGTGAGCTACGTCAATGTGAGCTCATCAACTATCGTGTGAAAGTGGTTTATCATTTTCAATTAGGTTCCCATTGTCATTTAGTTCCGTGGGTTATAGCCTCGATATTAAGTCATCAACTTTTATTTACGTTATTATTATTATTGTTATTTTTATGATTATTGAGATTTTGTTATTGTTATTCAATTATTCTTAAAACGATTACGAGATTACGATTACGATTACTATTGTCATTCATTCAATTCAATTCAATTATTAAAATGATTATTAAATAGTAGACTTTTATATGAATTTTTGGTTGTGTGTGATAATACCTCCCGAATCTGCCGGCGATCGGTCTTTTTTGCGTTTCTTTTTTTTCGAAACATAACCATAGTTGTCGCGAGCGCTCCAACCCGGATACAATTCCATATGTAATTGACGTTCTTGCCTTGCTTTTTCATAGTATTTACTTTGCTCTTCTCGGCTGAGTGAATGCCACTTTGGGAAAATAAGACAGATTATCAGACATAAATTGTTCACATCTAAATTATTCAAAGAAAATAATTCACAAAAAGAAAAAAAAAATGGAACAAAACAACATAAAAATGAGGGAAAACTAGAAGAAGGCGAGGGAGGCGAGGGAGGCGAAGTAGACGGCAGCAACGAAGAAGAAGCTGAAGGGACTTTTATCGGGGATTCCACTAGGCTGGCTTGATCGTTCCCACGGATATCCATAGCCTGGTGGACAATTCGAGTGTTTGTCGTTCTTTCCATTCTACTTTAACGGTTGTCGCCTCGCCTTCGGATGTCAAATGATGATCGAGAGCAAAAGTAGAACTGATCAGATTGAGGAAGAGTGGCGCGGGGGCTGATGTCAAACGAATACGGTCCATCAGATCGACGAGAACGAAAAAAAAAACAGAATAAAATCCAACAAAAGAGCAAAAAAAAAAACAGGAAAACGAAATAAAAAAAAGGAAGATGAAGAAGAGGGGAAGACGATGAAAAAAATCCTAGCGGTGCTACAGCGCAGCGGCCCCATATAGCACATATCAAATTTATATCATATCCCTGTTCGTTCCGCATTCCTCTTGTGTGTCTCCGTCTGCTCTTTTACGCAAAATGTACGTGACTCCAAAACACAAACTATTTTTCTTTTGATCTCAACACAATTTCTTTTCGTAAACTGCGTGTTTTTTTTAAAGAAAAACAAAAAAAACAGATCGAATTGAGATTGAGAAAGCTGATCAGAATTGTTTTAATTATAAATCACGTCGATCTCTGCGGAATTTTTTCGTGTTGGTGATATCGTTACCATTTGTCATACATTCGAGATCAGGCAGATGAATCGAGGCTAAAGTTCATTAAGAATTTGATTTTGATTTAGCAACGATTCCCAGCGATGCCTCGAACGGAGACTCGTTGATCACACGATCGCGTTCACTGTTTGCGAAGAGATCCAAATAGATCTTTTCGTAGCTTGATGAGTGAATGTGAATGACCAGACGAAAAGCTTTAGAGCTTGTAATCCACGAATTGAATAACAGGGACCCGCAGGATACTGTGTCCTGTACTCTCGGCATTCTTACAGCCACCGGAGGATGGACAACCCAGTGCATGCTGAGTGCAGCCACGGGTGTCCAAATTTCTAGTAGCCGTAAGCGCCGTCTGTAGAGATGAACGAGGCTCGTTCTATCGAACGGGATGAATTTTAAGTGACTTTTTGTGACTTGGTTTTTTCAACAACCAAAAAACAAGATAAAAAAGTAAAATCTGTTTCGGACCGGGTGACTGTTTAGGCTGGACTAGAAAATTTGCTCAAAAAACTTATTATTTGTCGCAAAACTTCAAATTGATAAGACAAACAATGGCATCTCAAATGAAGCACTATAGGCGACACTTACCCGTCGACCGAGTATTTGATTTATGGCCGCCGATTCTTTTAGAGTGCACTCGGCGACCACTTTCGCACGCATCTCCTTCATATATAACATGAAGGCATTCAGCGGCTTCTTGATGTGCGGCTTTTTCTTTTCGTTGGCCTGCTCTTGTTGCTGCTGCAAATGCTGCTGCTGCTGCTGCTGCTGCTGATGGTGATGATGCTGTTGCTGCTGCTGTTGCTGCTGCTGCTGCTGATGATGCTTATCGATGATTGAGTGATGCCCACCCGTGCTTGATGAATTCTTCTGTTGGTCCAGTGTCGTTCTGCAAAGAAATCGGAATGATCGAAATCGAGTGTTTAAGGGTGGAACCAAATGAAGTTCACCGTTTGAATTTAGAACGTAACTCAAATCAGAGGTGTGCTAACCCGATATTTTTTCAGGTTGAAAAAAATTAGAAAAAAGAACGGGTCAAATTTGTCATGTTTCGATTTTTCGGGTGTTCGGACGTTCATGCAGTGCATGCACACCTCTGGTCATGGTCATCCCGGTGGACGGAAAACTCAATTATCCGACAGACGTATGATGACTACCAGCGCATATCGCATCGTCAAGATTTTAGACGATGTGCAAAAGGACAATGAGCGATCGATCATCTGTTTTCTCGACATTTTCCAAGCAATTCATTCTCGATCATGTTGTTCTCGGCAACTGCAATATCGAGGCCCGAGTAGAAGCCGAGCAGACGCAATCAGTCAATGTTCTTTCGACCAACAAAAGAATCAATAAGACAATAAGACATCTTTTAGACACGTCTATTAGCTTTCTAATGGCGATCGCTGGTAGATTCCAAAAGACGATTAATTTCGCTTGTTTTCGGTTTCGCGACGAATACCCAGCAAATAGGACAGTATGTAACTGCAAAAGTCGGAAAAAGATCTGAGAGCGCTCTCCGTGCCAGCCAGGATGAAGGTGTCCAGGTTTAGGGTTTATTTTTTTCAAAAGCGGAAATGAAACGGAGGCGACTCATGAATCTTTTTCGCCGTTGTCGCGGTATTCCCGTGTTTTAATAAAAATTTTGAATTCGGCTACTTCAATTTGCTCACGCATGATTCGTGTCATATTCGAGTCAATTTTTTTTTTTATTTAATTTAGGGATTCATTTCGTTTCAATATTCTCCATGAAAGCATTGAGAGTCACGCTTAGCTTTTGTCAAGCAGGAGGGCTTGTTGTCTCATTCGTTCGTTTTTCTCTGTCGAATCCGTCACAGACATACACAGCATTATTCGAGTAGATCAATCCTGGTTTGTATGTTAACAAGTCGATCGAGCCGAGGTTCAACAAAGTCATTGACTCAAATATGACCAGATTCATGATCGGCACTATTTACATATAGTGAAAAACAAATAAAATGATTGTAAATCGAAATCAGTCAAAAAATATTCAACCTTTGATTCAAACTTAAGCTTAGATCGTAAGGCATCTGATGCATCGAGGACGATGACGAAGAAGACGATGAAGAAGACTTGAATGATGGCAAGTTGTTATTGTTCGTCTGATGCTTCGATATCATCGCTGAAGATAGCAATTGCGTTACAGATGCGTCGATGGAGTGGAGCGGATTGGATAAGACGGTGGCATTGCTAATGCCGCTGGTGCTAGTGCCACCGGTTCCGGTGATGCCGCTGCCTAGACTCATGCTGGTTTCCATGCATCGATTCAATTGCATTTGCAAATACGGCATGAATGGGTTGGCGTGTATTGAAATCGATTCCTTCTTAATGCTCTCGTCGTAGTCGAGTGCATCGGATCCAGTTTGTGCCGTATGGCCGCTCTCCTCATCGGTGGCGTAGTCGAATGGCTCGTTGAAATTGCAGGGCTTGAATTGATTGTTGTTCAAATGTTTGAGTAGCAATAGCGGAGGCGTTGCCAAAGACGCGTTCCGCTCATCGAGGTTTGCCTTCTGGGATTGTTCGGTTTCGGCGTCGGGCTGGATCTCGTTCTCATTGTCGTTTTCGTTTTCATTATCGTTTTCAATGTCATTCTCGTTATCTTTAGACTGTTCTGCCGGTGATCTAACACCGTTCGAAGTCTCCTTCAATGACTGCAACATCATTCGATTTGCATGCTTCAAATAATACTCTGATATGATGTTCTGCTCAAGCAACTTGTTTATGATCGATATCAAGTTATTGGCGGCGATTTTGTTCGTCAGGACATTGGTGCGAATGAGATGGTTGATTTGCTCGTTTGTAGTCATATTTTTGCCGTCCATCGTCAATTGGAGATACTGGTTGGTTATCTTCAGGTATCGTTCTAGATGCAATTTGGCCACGTCAAGTGACTGTTGCTGCCGTAAAAAGATCGTCAGACTATTTGATAGGCCACTATCGTCAAGCGTTAGCACCAATTCGGTTGAAGCTTTGATTGAAGATGGATTTTCGTTCGGATTGGCATCAGGGGGGGCAGCATGAATTGTAACAGTGCCAGTTGAGCTGGTCAGCGAGGTTGATGGCGACGATGCTGTCTTTGATTTGTTGGGCCCGTACAGCATATCAATCAAATTAAAATTCGTTTTCGATAAATTCGGATTCACTTTCAAATGTGTTGCTGCTAATGGCAGCGATGCTGCTATTGTGGTCAGTCCAGCGACAGCTGATAAGTCTCCTTGTGATATTGGCCCATTGTCCAATTTAATTGGTGCAGGTGGCAAGACATTTACGTTTTCTGTTGCAATGAGCGATATCGTCGAATTTTGTTGCTGCTGCTGTTGCTGCTGCTGCTGCTGCTGCTGCTGCTGCTGCTGCTGCTGCTGAATGTACACGTCGCTGGCAGAGTCATTAGCAGCTTCCTCTGTGGAATTATTGCAATCGTTTTGGCCACTCAATACTAACGAATGGGTGCGCGATGTTTGCATAGATATTGTTGCTGTCACTGTTGCGGGTTGCGTTGATGGTGTTACAACAGCCACTGGCCGTTTTTTGATCGATAAATTCAGAGGTTCATTATATTCCATTATTTGGCTTCTATTTCTATCGTCGAACTTGCTCTGACGGCAGTTCGTATGTGATTCAACGATATAATTTTCGATTTCTCCTCTTCTTGTAAATTATCACTGTATTTAAGATTTTTCTCGAATGATTTTTTTTATCGATTATTCTTGTTCGAATGCAACTCGATAATTGCATGGTCTCAAACAGAAAATTACAACCACAATAATGCTCGTGCAGATGCAAATGCAGATAGAAGTAATCACCTCACACTTTTTCGGTCACTTCCTTTTCGATATCTAGCAAAGACAGTTTGCAAAATGCCTGTAGCTGCTTTTGTTTGTTTATTTCAAACCATAAACAATGATACGCGCACTCACACATTTTATTCGCATTGTTTGGCTCGTCGCATTTCGTTTGTGGATGAGATTTCCGTTTATTTGTTTGTTTTTTCCCGACAAATTCTGTATCGTTGTCTATTTTCAATCGTTTTTATTTAGGCAGGCAAGCAGACGGGCAGGTAGGCAAGCAGGCAGGCTGGCAGGCAAACCGATCGAATGAACCACAACAACATAGTAACGGATAACACACTAATCGCGTTGCAAGTAAAAGATCGATTAAATTTGCATTGTTGACTATTGTTGGTCTTACGTTACTGCATTATGATGGCATTGCAATTCAAATATCGCAAAATTTTCCACCAAGCTCAACGCTACCCCACGCCGACGTGTCAACCTACACATTTCAACATAAAAAAATATCTCCGGCCTCATCTCATCTTCGTGTCACCATCATAGCTCACCATTTCACATAATAGCAATAATAATAATGATAATAATGATAATAATGATAATAAAATAAATTTTAAAACCGAATCACAAACGAACACAACAAAAAAATTGACGAAAACGGAGAGGAATTAAATAAACAGAAACAGAAACACAAGCATAAAACATGCACACTAACGCAATCCACAGGTTACTTATTTGTATCAATTTATGTGGGACGCTCGTAATTATATTATCGAATGCGAGAGTGTGCGCAATCGCAGTTCAGTTCACTCCGTTCGCCCTCATAACTCTCTGTTCCTTAAAATTCCTCTATTTTCCTCGAATTTTCTTTTATTGTCTTCTCCTCTTTCTTCTATTTCTTTTTTTTCTTCGTCCTCTTATTCTTCCTCGTCCTTCTCTGTCTCCTTCGCTATTCCGCCACTACTCGGAACTAGCAAGCAGCGAGCCAGTGAGTCGAACCAGTGAAGTATTGCAAAAGTCGAAATTTCGCCAAATCAATTTCGGAAAACAGTTCCAACAATTCGACAACTTTGTTGGCTTGGCCGCGCACTCTTTCCATCAACACAATAACACAATTTTCAATTTTGTTGAGGACGAGCCTTCTAACCCGCTCATTCAACAATTTCACCTTAACCACATTTTCATTCCTTTTGACCTGTTATTATTCTCCGATCCAACTGATATATATCACAGCTCTTGTTGCACATTGACATTTCGAAATAAATACAGATCTCTTGAGCCGAGAAGCATAACGAGCATAAGGTCAGAGGTAATCCTCTCATGCACACATTGACACAATGTTCTCTGCTGCTGATGCTGTTGCTGTTGCTGTTGCTGTTGCTGTTGCTGTTGCTGATGATGATGATGTTGCCACTGCTGCTGCTCCCGTCGCGTATCGTCGCCAATCGTCGCCAATCCTCGTCTATCCTCGTCTATCGTCGTCTACCGTCGTCTACCGTCATTTAACAATTGATTATAATCTCTGTTCGTTCACATGTACGTGTGTTATGAATAATACTTCCCTGACAATATTGAAAATGACGGAAAATGGAGAATGAAAAATGGAATATGGAAATTTTCTCATGCTCGATTGCGGTGAATTTTGAACGTCGCGCAGTGAATCCAAGAGCCGACTACCATTCGATGTCTTTCCCGAATGCCAAACAAACTTAGAATTTCCTGTCGAGCGTCGTTGGTTTGATGGATGAATTTGGTTCGTCATTCATTCGCTCGTTCGCTCGATGGTTCGTTCGTACATTTCGCGTGCCGGTGAAAATTCAGATGAAACTGATTCATGTGTGCGGAGATTGAAATGATGTGCGATGAGAAATGCAAGTCACACGCCCGAAATTGAGCGAACCCTTTCAGATTTCTCGCAGTGTGTTGTCGTCAAGACACAATTCTGTTTCAGTCAATTCCCGTAGACCCAATGCATTTGGCAGCGAGCTCATTATTGATTCTCTTCTAATTGTATTCTCATTTTCGGAAATTGTCTCTCTGCCCTGGTCTTCGTCGTGATTTTCGTGCTCTCCAGCATGAAGCCATCCTTTTCATCAGCTCTTCCTCTTTCAATTGCTGTCTGTTGCTGTCCCTTTCGCTCTTACTACCCTTTACGGACGCTTCACAGTGCTGCTCTCGTCATTATCTTGGCTACATCATTTATTCTGTATTCAATAATTCCACCATCATTATTCAAATGATTTACACGAACGAGAACATCTCATCAATAGACAAGCCCCCCTCCATCGAGGAAATCCGTGTAAGACTAAAAATCGATGCCGCACTCTTCCTCAGCTATGACATTAACTCATCGTAATGTTATAGTCGAGGAAGACATGGACGCCCATTCGATTCAAGAGCGATTCCTGTTCGATTAAACCGAACAAGTCCTTAAACTGCAACGCAAATTGTTGCAATCCACTCTAGAGAGCTTGGTTCATTGCAACGTCATGCATTTTCGTTCCGTTCGACTTTGCCGATCGTACGCATCGATGACAAGAACGACGGCGGCAGGAACAAAGTGGTGGATGCATAATAGCTTTACCCCAGTTTGAAACCAACCCTCTGTTCGTGCCGTTCATGTTGTGTCCCTCTACAGAGTGTGCACACTCAGCAAAAGTACTTGTTTCGAATCGTTTCGAATATTTTAGTTAGATGGAGCTACGTGTAACGCGAAAGGATTCTTATTGGTCCTCGAATCGAGTCGAATGGCCTCACCTTCCGTATCGATGGTTCAAGTCTTGCCCTATCTCTTGCTTGGGTCCAGGTGTCACTATCGCCGGATGGGAATTCAGCACGTGGTGGGGTGGAGTGTGTACTGAAGGCAGCAGACCAGGTGAGAAGCGAAACGGAAAATCGCTGTGCAAAAGTCAAAACAAATGTGTTTTTAATTTTCAAAAATGCCTCTTCGATTCAAACTGTTACTTACCTGGGAAGAGATGTGTTGATTGGTATCGACGACGGGTATGGACTTCGAAAACCTGAGGCGGGTGAATATACTGATGGGGTGTGCCTGCGGTAAACAGAAAGGATCTGTGAGTTTTTCATAGTGGTGATTTTCGCCAATAACTTGGGTTTCCGGCGTAGAAGTCTAGTTTGAGACGAATGAGCTAGGTGAACTATAATGGCGCGGTACCCTCTTCGTATCGTGCGTTTCATTATTTCGTCTTTGCTCCGTTTTCATTTCGCTTGTTTGAATTCTACTTTTGACGTTTTTTTTCTTGTCCCCGACGTTTCATAGTGACGATTTGATTCGTTCGAGGTGACAAATTCATTCGAGAGAACCAATGCGTTTGAAGTAAAAACGATGAATCGAATCGCATGGAATCGAATTAGGTAATTTTTTTTTTCAAAAGAAAAGGAAATTTTGCAAAATAATTTCTTGAAGCAACAACGACTTCAACATCAAATCGATTCGCTTCGAAATGGTGAAAGCCGGGCGGACGGTGGCACGCTGCAGAGAAACGTTGGTGAACTGGGGGGAAAGTAACCACCAAACTGGAAATAACATAATCAACGATGATGAAAATGGCGAAGGAAAGCAGAAAAATCTATTTAAGTCTAATTTGACGATTCCTTTGTTTCGTGCCGTTGTCGCCAAGTCTCCCACTTTTACGAGCATTAAGGACACGGCCTTTGGTCGAGAGCAAGGGGAACATCATAACAAATGTATTTCATTATCGTTATTGAATTGTCACCGACACGACCGATTTGTTGTCAAAATTGAAACGAAAACCTTTTAGCGCCTCCCTCACTTTGAAATGCCACGTCTCAGACCGACTGTCATGCTTCCGACGGCGCTACGACTCGATCCGCATATCTTCTTCATTTCTACCATTTGTCGTGCGATCCGCCAATTCGACTTACCATGATGCCGCCACTTGAGACATATCTGGACTAAGCATTGGATATGCATATTGACTAGCTGGAAACGGATATATCGGCGGCCTAGACAGTCCTGCAATGAAATTAAAAAACAATCAAATTAGTGATGACGGAGATTTTCATCATTCAACATTGCTCGAAGTTCGGATGGAATTCGCAAGCCCATTCCGCTAATATGTAGGACATGTTCGCTCTCCATTCCATCGATGAGTCAGCAGACGGCCGTTTAACCATTCGTTTAGAGTTCGTTATTCGTTTAGAGTTCGAGATATTTAATGATTGATTCATTTAAATTGTTCTTCCTCTCTTTCGTTTGAGCAGTTTTGATCCCAAATTAAGACTCGACGTCCGCAACAAGAAATCTCCCACAGGACTTCCACCGCATGCAAAGTATACACAGAAAACGAAATAAGCAAGGCATTTGTTGCCTCTCAGCTACTTCAGCTCAAGTGCGTATTATATGAAAAACCGCAAAATATTAACAAGTATTCAAATAAATCAAGCACAAAATTTAAATGTTCGACCGATTTTTATTTTGACTTCCCATTCGATTGAGCTCAACCCCATTTCAATGCGGAATATTTTGTGTGGCTCAAAGTAGGTATTTGTGGCATTGCCGCTGAGCTAAGCAACAAGACAAAGGCAATCTGGTGCTGTTTATTCTAATTGCAATTTCTTTTATTTTGCTTGAGATTCAAAAAAACTGCGGTGATCCTTGCCTGTGAACGTTATCTGGCAAAAAAACTTTCTTGCTGACCGTATCCAAGCAACATAACACACTTGAGCAGTCCAGTTTTCGATAGATGACTGATGATGTCCGCCAGGTTTATTATCTCATAAAAAATGTCTCATTGCTAATTGGTCACAATCAAAATGAGCTCCTGCATTCGGTCATCCATTTCCAATTTTCATTTCAATTCAACCCAACGTTTTTCAATTCACAACGAATTCATTCAACCAGAAAACGATGTGTGTGTGTGTGTGTGTGTGTGTGTGTGTGTGTGTGTGTGTGTGTGTGTGTGTGTGTGTGTGTG
>JANSTV010075383.1:0-10258 GCA_027564135.1 Lestremia cinerea | reverse complement strand
AAGCCATCTGGAATGCTGATAAAAATTCACTGGGTGTGTAAATGAAATAACATTTATAATTCATAAGCGAAACATTGCTTTAAGCATCGGTGCTCGGCTCTTTTATCACAAGAACATCAGTAAATGTGGTTGTTTTTGTTGTTGCTTCATTCGTGCCGTTCCTTCCGCCATTCGTTTGTTACTTAATATCGACGCTCTTTTGTTCGGCTCGTGCTGTCCCATCGGGTCGTTCCTGGTTGCTGGCTTTATCCCAGTTTTTTTCCCGCCTTTTTTTCGTTTTTTTTCGGAAAAAAATCGTCTTTTGTTTTGGAAAAATATCATTTCGACTGGAGCTGAATTTGAGATCCTCAAGTGCTGTTGGATTCATTAAGTCGACACTGGATCAATAACCGCCAGAAAAGAGTGCTTTGGGCTGGATTGAAGGGACCAGAATAAATCAACGAAAATTCTCTCCTCGAAAGGAATAAGCCTCGAAACTTGCCCAGCCAATTACTGTTTTTCTTTCCTTTTCATTATTTTTTTCCCTTCTTGCGTTCATTTTAATGGGAAAAGTGAAGCTCATCGTCTTTATGTTTCGATGATTTCATTTTTCGTTTCCGATTCCGTTATTCGAAATGCTCAACAATTTCCGTGTGTGTATGTGTGTGTGTGTGTTTTGTTGTTATTTTTTCTCGATGTGAAGCACAACAACCATCCGAAGCCATCTGATGTGATGACAAAGAGCGGAGACTGTGGAAGCAATTTGCCCAAACGAATATTCTCATTTTCATGCAACTTTTCATAAAAGCACACACCGTTCTATTGTTCTCCATCTCGAAGAGGCCACAGCCATCCAACCAGCCAACCGAAAAACCTCTTGATTTGTGTTGTTCACTTCACAAAGTAGAATGTTGTTTGTTGACCAGTTTGTTCTTCGTATTGTGCAGTTTTCCTTACATCGGTTTCAATTTTCTTGTAAGATTTTCCGTTAATTTTTCTTTCGTATTGTTCTTTCCTCCTTGTGCTCATTCTATCTATTCCTCGTGTGCTCTCTCGCTCTCTCTTTGTCTGCCTCTCTATGTCCTCCTGTCTCTCCTAGGTCGCATTCTGTTTTTGTTGTGAAACGCAATATTGTCATCAACAATTTTTCGCTCGTTCGTTCGTTTTGTTTCCAGATTACGTTTTGTTCTTTTGTTTTGGTTTTTCGTGTCATTTTTGTTTCTTGTGAATCACACTGATTTTTGTGGAAACGTGTGCAAACGACAAACTTTGTTCGATATGCTAGTTAACAAAACCATTCCAATGCCTTTTTGGTACACAGCGCACGTGTGATGTAGACTAATCTTTTGGTTTGATTTTCGTATCGTTTTCTCTTTTAGCGTTTTCTCCGTTCGTTTTTGTTGGCTTTTGTAAATGTTTTCTCAAAATTGATTGAACAATCGTTGTGTTTTGTTATTTTTTGGTGTAGATACGAAATGATCCGTTAATTATGTGGAAAACTGTTCTCTCGTAATGCCATTGAATTCGATTCCGCCAGGCCAGAAATGGCCTGGAACGAGTCGAATGCGGATAAGCCATTTATGACTTTTCGATATTTTCGCCTATTTAAAATCGATTCAGTCATCGATAAACCTCTGCACCATCGCTGTGTTGCTCAGATAATGCCTAGCCAGGCCAAACATGTTTTGCGGCCGTTTTGGGTTTGATGCGCCTGTGAACAACAAAGCCCATCAGCACTCCCATCGCTTTCTCAAAATCATAAACAAAACACATGCGAAATGGAACAAACCAAGCTAGTTGTTGGTTTCTGTCTCTCTCACTATCCCTCTATCTATCTGTCTCTGTTTCTGTCTCTCTTTTCATTTATAGTTCTTTCAGTGTCTCTCTCTGTTTTCCTCTCTCTATCTCTCTCTCTCTTTCAGTTGTTGTTTTCCTTTTTATGTTCGTTTTGTCGTCATCAAAACCAACAAAATTATTGTGATTTGCAACACGTTTTCTGTTCCTCAATCATTTTCATCTTATGTTTTCGCAGAGAATCGTTTTCGTTGTTCGTTCCTTTCGTTTTTTCTTTTCTTTTTTGTAAAATTTTTCTCTCTCGAAAAATGTGTCTCAACAAAATTCGCTCATTGAAGTCGGCGTCGCTTTCATTCCATTGAATTTGGTATGGTTTTCGTTTCCCTCATTTTCCGTTCGTCTCTTTGTTCATTTGTGTTGAAAATGTAAATTCGTCATTTGCCATTTCTGTATTGCATAAGGTCGCATTAGCCATTTCAAAATCATTATCGTTTCTGTTGTGTTTTCAAAATCATTATCGTTTCTGTTGTGTTTTTCCGTTCACCGTTTTCTTTCCTTTCCGGATAGATTCTTGCGGTTTTGCTTTGATTCATTTTCTTTCGCCCAAAATGAAAATTAATGGCGAAGCAAAGCAATGAGAGCCGATTGCAAAGGAGGCAAAAGAAAATCCTTCTCGAAATCGATCATCGATGAAAGAGAGATTTTTTATTTGATTGTTATCGTTTTCGTCTCTTTTGTTGTGATTCTTTTGTGTTTTTGTTCTCGCAAATTGTCCAATCAAAAGCAAAACAAATAAACAAAAAAAAACAAGTAAATAATAATCAAATAAATTAAATTTAAGCAAATTGAAGCAACAAACATAGAAAAAAAATGAGAAAAAAGCAAATCATTTGTTTGAGTTTTCATGCACCAAAACAATAATGTCATTCTTAAAGTGTGTTTAGTATGAACCAATATGTGTAATATCATTTTCCAGCGACTTCCAGCTGTTCTTAGCAGGATCGGAGTTATTCTGGCAAGTCCTTTGGTAAGCCATCACATTTTGTCTTTTTATTTTTACTTTGTTTCTCGTTTTTCTTCTGTTTTTTTCCGTTAATTCTTCGTTTTAGTTCGATTTTCAAATAATTTTTTTTTTTCATTTGAATTTCAATTCGAAAAATGTTGTCGAATATTTTTTTTTTAAATATCACTAATTTTGTACGATCAATCAGTTGACTGTCCCATTATTGTCAAATGTCAGCCAATTATATCCCACCCGATTACACGATGCTACTCAATTCGCACCCGAACACAATCATGGAGACGAAGAGACCGTTCTCCAGCCTTCTCCCCCTTCCGAATCACCCACACAAATGTACATACTCCACTCCACTGACTCACCAACTCACCAACTCACTCACCTGCTAACCCAATCAAATGTATTTGTTGTCATTAGAAATTTTGCGCAATAATTGTGTTGTAATCACGCCATAGATTCCATAATACCTGTCCGTGCATTCACCATTGTGCTTCAATCATTGCGTGTCGCACCATCCGTAGGAAAATATGTTGTGCTTATGTGTGACCGATTAAATCGAATGCTTCAATTTATTTGTAAGCGGCCAAGTCTCTCAATTACATTTTTCCACACAAAGACACGCTTCGAATTCCCCACCGAGAAATGCGGCACCTGTCACGGAGAGATTCCAAAACAGCCTATGCTTTTGATGTTAGATGTTATGTAGATGTTCAACGTAAGATGTGCTAGTTGTTTTTGGCTTCCAGCGGTTACTTGGTATGTGGCTGACCTCTGTCCACATTCCAGATGGAAATTCACAAAAAATGCGCTGAAATTCATTGAATTCGAAAAGGGAATACAATTCCACGGAGCACGCTATTCAAGTGGCTTTGGAGGGAGCGGGTGAAACTTAACTAGACGAAAAAGGCTTATCGAATCAACGAAAGGAAAACTCGACGATTATCGCAAGCATCGTACCTCCGGCTCGATTACGGCAATCCCATCGAGAAAAACCGAAAGAGATTCAAAGAGCACGAGCGAATTTCCATCTGTAATTCCCCTTTGTGTGCTCAATATCAATCACATCTCTTCTGAATTCCAATTAAAGCACAGCAAATGAAGTGCCGAGAATTCCGTTACTTCATTTCGTTTGCGAGAATAAACACTGTTTAAGCATCAACCGGTACATTCTGGTACATTCCGATGTCATCGATCATCATTTGTACGAATTGACCGAACGAAAATCGCGAGCCCGAGAGAGGGCGATAGAGAGCGCAACAGCCAAAACAACGATAATCAATAGCGAAAGCAACGTCATCCAAAGCGAACGCAAATAAAACGAAAAACAAAAACGAAATAATCGCACAATGGAAAACCCATTCTAATTGTTGAGCATTTGATATTCCCTCGGTTTTCGACTCTTTTATCATTTCGTTTCGGTTTTTGTTTTTGTTCTTCTCGTCCTTTATTTTTTTTCATTCGTTTATTTTCATTTTGGGTTCACCTATTTTCCGTTCATTTGATTTCGTTTTAATTTGCATTTGTGCTGAGGCCAACGACGACGACGACGACGTCAGGTTCGTTCAGCGATGAACGAAAATCAATGGAATCATCTCGCTTATCTCTGCATCCGATTGGCTGTTGTTTTCTTTATTTTTTGTTGTTGATCGACGACTGTGTGAGTGTGTGTGTATGTGTCTGTGTAACCGAGAGTGTATAGATGGACGTGGATGTATGTGTGGATGTGTTATTCTCGCGGATATTTCGTCGTAGAACGTAACCATCAAATTGGGCAAATTGTGTTAAAATTGTTGAATTTAATTTGATTTTGGCTTTTTGTTTTTGGCAAAACCGAATGTAATCAGCGCGTGCACGATTTAACAAACATTCAATTACTAATATTTCAGTTTATTCGCTGAAAGTTTTACGTTTTTCTTTTCGTCGTTTTTCGCTTTTCGGTTGATTTTTTTTCTTTGTTTTTTTTTTATGTTCCATTTCGTCACCTGTGCTGTCACAACGATTCCTCGAATTTCAAGTCCACAATCGATGGCGACGCAACTGAATGCGCTTTTTTCCTCTCATTCCGTTTGATTTGCAAACAATGGTAATTATAATTGATACAACATCGCGCCGAACAACATAAACCGCAAATAGTAGCAACGGTTGAAAATTAGCGATTTAAATGACAGAGCTTTTGTTGGAATTACATTAATCACCGCACCGCGATAACTCTCGCGTAAATGAAATGTAAATGTGTGTTGGCTGGATTATGCACCGTAAACATTGCGATTTCCTAAAGGGAATAATCAATTCGATAAATTGAATGCTTCCGTGCCAAATGGCTCGATGCCTCATGCTCGATATGGCCTCGATGCATGCGTGTATGAGTGTGTGAGTGTGTAAGGGTATGTGCGTGTGTGTGTGCGATGCGAGAGCGATAATTGATCGATGATTGGTTGTGCCGAGACCGAGGCCATTGCCATCTAACGAACACACGGTCCATTTGCAGGGCCAACTCTGATGAATGGTGCGCTTCGGCGTCTCCATGAAATGGAAAACTGATGTTCATCAACGGCGAAGTTGGTCGCCGTCAATACTAGCCAATCCAGAAACAGATTTACGGCTGACACATTTGCAGAACTTTAAAACATCTTTGTCAGCATTTCTCACGAACAAAATGTCGCCCACTCGCTCTCCTGCCTCCCCCTTCCTCCAACGCCAATTGAATTATTCTCATTAACCGAATTGGAAGCGAATGTTTGGCACGGTGCCCACACCAAATGCATTCGAAATTGATGCACCTGTTTGTGCACAAATCGGCCATCGCATTTCAAATCGTTTCGTCTGTTGCAAAATGGCTGAGATTCCTTGAATTTCCAACGTTGGCTTGAATGTGAATTAGTCATTTGTGACATCGTGCCCCGAAATGCAGATCGATAGGTATTTTCTTAATTTTCGAAGATGTTTTAATCTCGTTTTGTGAGCAGAATTTTCGTGATTTCGTGCAAGTTTCTTGCGATTCGGCAGCCCGGAATTCTAATTACTCGTTCGATCGAATAATGGCATTCGGATAGTATTGAAAGTACGTTGTACCGCTACGGAGCGTTCATTTTCAAAGCGAGAACCGAAACAAAAATCGAAATGGATTGAATGAGAAAAACAACTGCTTTGATTAATGTGCCAACGGCATTAATGCATCAATACACCGGGAATATGCAGGAAAGATGCAGGAGGGCGAACGTTGAAGGAGGATGTGTGAGAAACGTCATCGATTAATGCTTTAATGTTTCACAATCAAGAGCTTTCCGCTTCGAGAGCGATAAGGATTTTCATCAAGACTTCATCAATATTCGATGTGACAAACGGAATACTCCTCGCAATGGATCGCGTTCAGAATCGGTTGAAATATTCTCGCTTCGTCGCTGCGCTTCATTCGCTCTCTTTTTCATTTCTCGGTTTTTCTTCATATAATTGAATTTCAATGTGTATCGCCTCGCGTTTGATTGGGCTTTTGAAAGGAACTTCGGAATGAAAAAAAGTTTGTGCATTCGTCGATAACGGAATATCGATCGCCAATTTCCGTTCAGCCGTTGTTCTCTTTTCGGTTGTGGAGAACCGAATGAGGGCGGAAATATACATTTTTTTTTGTCGCGCTCTCATTTTTCGCCAAATGAATTTACAATCGAATTAACCAAAGATCTACTAATCCACTGCTGTGAAATTGGAGCATGAAAAACTCATCCAAATGGAATCTCTCTCACATCCTCACATACAGACGATGCGTGCACATTCATTCACACAGCGAGACACTGGCTGAAATCATCCGACGAGGGCGAATGGAGTGAATAAACGCATGAAATTCATTACGGCCACTAATCCAATTCGAGTGACGAGTGCTTTGACTAAAATCAATCGAAATGAGATGAAACCGTAGTAAACAATCATAGTCGAATTTAGGACGTAATCGAATCGGAATTTCTGGCGGCCACAACATCCGACAAACCGCTGCAGCCGGGTGACACACCACGAACACCGAATTGGATTCGACAACGAACGATAAGACGGACGAAGGCGCATTTAGCTCGGGCTGCGACACCAATACGGACAGAGTCCGATGCAGATCCCGAATCCGAGCCCGAACCGTTGCCATCGACATCTCTGCAAAGGCAATCATCGAAATTGAGTGCAACATGCTCGCATGGGCATCGCCACTCCGTCGGGCAAACGGACAAATCGGACGAAATGGAAAAATTAAAAGCCGAAATTGAATTGAATTCGGAATTGGAATCGAAATCAAAATCGAATCAAAAAGACGAGAAAGACATCGAAATGGGAGTGATTGAACCGATGAAACCACCAAGACGGAAACTGAGTGGCTCAGTGGCCACCAACGACGATGCTACCACCGCGCCGCTGCGTTCTCGAGCACGAATCGTTGCCAATGAAAATGACGCCGGCAAAATTGCCGGTGTTGAAATACCAATCGAATTAGATGCGATGGCTCATGCCGTGAGTTATTTTTAATTTTGATGATTTCTGGATGATTTGTGTGTTTCAGATTTCAGTTCATTTGGCATGCCTGTTTAGCACGAATCCAACTAATCCAACAGTAGACCAATTTGATGACTGGGTCATACTTTGGAATGTTGTTTGTCTTTTAAAGAATAGAAATCTTGTTCGTTTCGCTTATCGTACCAAGTCCGCATCGTGCTTCGGGTAGATAACAGTTGCTTGTGTGCAAATAGCATTTCAGTTTGATGTGTTGAACCTTCCAACAGTCAAATAGTGACGACAGTTTTGGTATGGGAAAACGGGGAAACTCCACTGGCGGCCATCGCTCCAAGACGAACATCGAACAGCTCGAGTCTTGTGGGGCGGCCAACATTCGGAAATTACATTAGCTGCGGTTCTTCAACACTTACACTATCTCTCTCACATACACACACTCATACTCACACGCTCACACACCCATTCGACATTCGATGTTGATCGAAGTGCTGTTGCATTCTTTTAGCAGCGATGATAATTCACGAAGAACAATTTTCCAATTATTTTTCCATCGAATTTCTCTGAGGGAACAACCGAAATTTTCCTCATTCTCCGATTTTTTTTCTCTCTTTTCTTCCTTTTAAAACTTAGTGGAAGTCAGCAAAAAAAAAAAATAGAAAGAAAGAAAAAACGTGTCAAGAAAATATGACGAGCAAACTCGTATAAAACTATTGATTATTTTATGTTATTTTTTTTTTACTCAAGTATTTCTTCTGGTAAAAATATTGAATGAAAATCTGGTAGTTTTGTGCTTAAATCAATTAAAATGTCTGAAACTTTAATGGAGAGCGCCATCCTTCATTGTCAAAATGTTCGAAAGAGACGACAAATTAGAGTTAATTAAATTGGCTGAAGATCGCCGAAAACACCCAGTCGATCTGAGGTGATCTTGTATAATACCGAGTCCTGTTATCTCCTCCAACCCAGAGAATTGCAATGAATAGAGTTCTCTTCTAATTACCCGAGATCCCGAGAACCGTTCAAAAAACGATTGAGATAATATCAAACCACACACTCGAATCGAATCCATGTACGATTTTGTTAAACACTTTTATTTCATTTATTCTTGCTGCATTTCATGGACAATAGCCAGTGAGTATATTTGAATGGTTAATGCATGCGATATGCCAATGGCTAATTTGGCTATTAGAGGCTATTTGCGAAATAGCAACAGTAGCAGCAGACACATCAGCGGCAGCTTCAACAAAGCACAAACAAAACGACAATTCAAAGTGCAATCTTCGTGTATTTTGTCGAGGGAATAATTATTATTCGTTGTGCGACTTGGCCGGTGATCGATTTTTGGAAAATGAGCTCTGTCGTCGACGAGCTTACAAAGAATGTGACTGAATGTCGAAACAACTGCGACTCTGTTTGTGGCTTGTTGTATGCGGGCCGTGCTGTGTTGCTGGCCTGAGGATTTACATTACGTTGAAATCGAATATGCCATTGAATCAGTCAACTGGGTTAATATGCAGATTTTATTGCGCGTAATTGTCTGGTGATTTTCTCTCTCTCTCTCTTTGTTTTTCCTTTCTGTTTGGCATTTTGTCATCATTCCGTTTTGGTTTTGCTCTTTACCCCATTTTGAATGATGATTTACTTGTCGTCTCCCCACCCACCGCGTTCGATCGGAAGCGAGTAAAAAAAGTAAATCACTTTGATTGATTATGCTTAATTCGATTGCATACATCAAATCGAGTATGACGGATATTCAATGATGTTTTATTCGCGTCCCTGGTTTTTGTTGGGATAAAACATGTTTAATTGGATTTCATTAATTTGCCATGAGTTTTGATCTGCATGCGTGAGATGAGTCTGATTGGAGGGCGAATCAGGAAAATGAACGGCAAAAAAGCAAATTGATGGAAATCGGTTGCAATGTTATCGATGGATGGGACCGTTGGGGTTCGGCCGCTGGCAGATGTCGCGAGATATTCCCAAACCAATCACTGGAGCTCGTTTTCAATCAAACCAGTTTCGATTCAGCGTCCAATGTCCAATCCAACAGATAGCAATGCAATCAATTTGTGCCCGGGGGGCACCCAAATGTAGTTTTGTGCATTCAGCGGAATCGCTTCGTCTGCCATGTCTTGCTGGTCGAGAATCAACTAAAACGATGTTTTCATTCGTCTCAGGGTGAAAAGAAACGTGATACTGGTGGACCGAATGAAATAGTGGCGTGCACTAATTGCGGAGGCGGTTCAAGTCCATGCACACATTCAGCAAACAATGGATGTGCCACTGAGGTAATGTACAGAATGAAACCATTACAATTTCATACAATTTACTGATAAATTTTTTATGTTTCTCCTCCATTTATGTTTGTCGATTGTTTTGTTCATCTATTTTCGTTGTGTTTTTTTTTTCTTTTGGCGTTTCCGTTTTTGATGTTCTCGTTTCCGGGCTACATCACAACACATATACTCTTCACCTTTCAACACACAGACATGCTTTGTGCAAGTGCGAAAAAAGGAGCCGCCACATCCGATACGCGTGGCTAAAACAATAGATGTTATTGCTCGAATTACATTTCCAACGGCCTACGCTATATTTTTAATATTCTTCTTTATTCATTACAAGGGTTTTTCCTAGAAAAATCGACTACGAATGAAGAATCCAACCCCCTCCCACAGATACACACACACACAAACACAGCCACATACACAACATGATGATCCTTGCAATTGATGCATCAAACACAGTGGATTCATTCAGACATCGAAATGAATCCACTTTCACCAGAAAATTTAATCCACAAAACCATTCATTTGAACGCAATACACAGACACATACACATACACACATACCCTCAAAAAACCAGATGAATGAGAATATGTATAGCGTCGCGGCTTCAGTTCAATAGGAATACATCTACATAGACATATGTAATTAATTAAGAAAGATAATGAATTAATTAATGTACGATTTACAATTTAT
>JANSTV010075382.1:0-22160 GCA_027564135.1 Lestremia cinerea | reverse complement strand
GGGAAAATTATAAAACGGAAGGTGGATTTCGATCAATGAAGATCCGTTTATTCATTCAAATAATTCATCATTCATTCTGTTCTTCATCCGCTTCATCGAATGATTAGCTGGATCTTGAGAATTCCCTGCTTGATCTTCGATATGACTGTGCAAACTGAATCGTCATCAAGTCGGGAGTATCGTTGGCTGTCCTCTAATATCACGTACAACTTCAGGAGCTTCTCTTTCGCTTCCGCATTCACTCTGAAATGAACCGGTCAGTTGAAGAATAGTTCTCGAGAGTTTTTCGATGAAACACTTACATTTCAGAAGAGTCTTCCGTCCAAAGCTCGTCGAATAGCTCATCAGCAAAATCACCCGTGTCCCACCCTGACATGATTTCGTTGAATTTCTCAATCCCATAACGTCGAATCAGATACAAGTGTGTGAGGCAGGCATGGCCATCCAAATCGAACTGTTCCTCAGTTGAGGTCTCGCACTCGTCGGTGTAATTGTTCAAGACGTTGGTCGCCCGCGCGAGGAAGACTTGATTGAACCTTCGATGGTGAAAATTGAGTAAGAATGCGTGCGTCACTCTCGATGTATTCTAACTTACTCATCGTCACTTCCTGATGCCAAAGCTGGAAGTTGGTCGGTTTCTGAACATGATGTCAAGCCCAGGGAAAAGTCTAACGTAAGCGGGGCCTTAATCAGAGCCGAATTCTCAGGAATGTCGGTTGCATTGCTCAATCGCACCAGATCGTAAATGAACGACGATGAACCGACATTGGTTTTGTTAGGCAAATCGACGGCGAACCCAAGAAAGACATCATCGGAAATGGTGACGTCCGATCCAGTCGCTGCAGCGAAACCCACAATTGATCGGCTTCCGACTACAGTCCTGTCGCCTAATGCTGCCACCAAAGCGACCAGTGATCCTGCACCGACCGTAACATTCTGTCCGATGTTCACTCGCAATTCCACTGTCGAATTGTTGCCCAAAGTGAATCCAGAGCCGATGATCGTTTCATTTCCAATGTTGACATTGTTGCCGAGCGTAGCATTATCTCCCAACCTCACATTGAATTGCAGCAATGAGTCGGAACCAATGACTGAGTTCGCTCCAACGGCTGATCGTGACTGAACAACTGTTCGCTCGCCAACCACCGTCGAAGCTCCGATTCGCACAAAGGAACTGATCACCGCACCGTCTTGAATTACGGCGTTCTCGGAGACCCAAGCGAGCCGAGACACCGTAGCATTTGGATGGACCGTGGCCGAAGAATGGACACGAGCTTGGCTTGTTCCCTGTGAAAACACAAACTGGTTATTTCACTTCCCTCAAAGACGAGGAGACCTTCCGACACTCACCGCAAGCAACAGAATTGAAAGTGCTACCAAAGAAGACTTCATTTTGACTGACTTCAACTGGACAAGCTCGCCGTTTTATACCATTCGGCTATCATCAGACGTTGCTTAGCCGAGATATCGACTGAAATTTGAACTCCAGACGACTGATTGCATTAAAAATGGTAATGTAGTTATCGAGCCTCTTGAAGTTGCTTACAAATTCGATTGTTTCCGGTGAACCACTCACCGATTTTCTTTGGCAATCATTTCTTAGAATCATAATAATTGCATCATAAAATGCCACCTGTTTTTAACTCAAAGTAAGCTATTGAAAGGTGAAAAGAAGACAAGAAGAAAAGGAGAATTCAACAAAGGTTTCTGATGCTTTCTAATTTGCAGGAATTGAAGGAGCTAAAAAGAGTTCTTTCAAGGATTATGAGAGAAAGAGGAGGTTAACAGACATCTCTTCAAAGAGCGACACTCAGTTTGAATCGAAGAAAACGAACCATAACGAATTGCTTTGTTCAGCTCCAATCATAAATATCTCTCAACAGGTGACTCAGATCGAGTCCGACGAAGTCATCTCGAGCTCTTTGCAAATCGAAAGTTCAGTGCGGGAACTCGCACTTAAAGATTGTGCTCTCACTGGATATTACTGGCTGGATTACGCCAGCTCGATAATTGATTAAATTAGCGTCAAGTGTCCCTTTATCATTCGACATTGTTATTGTTTTAAAAAAAAAGGTGGCTCATGTCCACTGGAGTGATAACGTCGACCGCTTCGGCTGACAAATCATGAGGTTAATTCATGAATGAAGCACCGAATGAAAGGCAAGCTGAGTTTTTTAAGGAATCTATCGCATTTATTTATTAAATTATCAGGATTGGATTAATCATAAACATCGCTGTCTCTGTCGAGCAGCGATATCGAGAGGACATCGTCTTTGATCATCGAAATGATTTTACACACAGAGTCGCCTTCCAGTCTAGAAAATCTCCGGGAATCTTCAACGATAATCATCAGTTTGATGAACAGATTCTCCGCTTCGAGGCTGAGACTGAAATGGAAAATTTTAGTGTTTTTTTCAGATCATGAAAAAGTGGTCAAGGCGGCGACTTACATTCGACGAGAGGTTTCAGTGAGGTGCTGTTCGACTAACGAATCTGGGAAAATCCCCTGATCCCACTGTTCTTTCAAGGTGTTGAGCTCCTCTTCTCCGTAATATCTCAGCAAGTATAATTGCGTCACACAAGAAATTCCCAGAAAGTCGAATTGCTCTTCGGTTGACGTTTCGCATTCCTCAGTGAAGTTGTTCAGGAGGTTCGACATTCGCTCAAGAATGATTTTGTTGAACCTGCGACAAATTGATGAGCATCATTGAGGGTGAAATCTCTAGAAGTTTACGCACGACTTACTCATCATCGCTTCCGGCTGCCTGGCCGGGCAACTCATCACTTTCAGGACAATCAAATCCCATTACCATGAAATCAGCTGAAGCTGGAGCTATCGAGATAGCATGATTCGCAGGAACATCGGCTGTCTCATTCAGACGCACCAAATCGAAAATGAAAGACGATTCACCAACTGTGGTTCCGTTGGGCAACCAACTTGCAAATCCAACGTAGACATTGTCGGATAATTTGGCATTTGATCCGATGGTCGAGGCGAAATCGATGAGCGATCGTTGACCAATTTCCGTGCCTTCTCCGACGGTGACTACAAGACTGATCTGTGATCCAGAGCCGACCGCCACATTCTCACCGACAGTTGCTCGAAGCTGAAATTCCACATTGTCGCCCAAAATACCTCCGTTGCCGATCACCGTGTTATTGGCGAGCTTTGCATTATCCCCGATGCGAACGTTATTCCCAACCTTGAGCTTTCCATCCAGCACTGAATTGGCTCCAATCGATGAGTTGGTGCCGACCAAAGAGCCGGTTCGGACTATCGTATTTTCACCGACAAATGATGATGATCCGATTCGTACGTATGCATCGATAACAACTCCATTCTGAACTTCAGCGTTTGCACCGACCCAAGCATAACGATTCACCGTGGCGTTTTTGTGAACATTCGACGTTGGGTGGACAGCGGCAAATGCCGTGTTCTGCAAGAAAAAACACAAATTCAATTTCACTCGTCTTTCTGCATCGACTCCACAAAACTCACCGACACGAATAGAATTGAAAGTACTGCCGCGAAACACTTCATTTTGACTGATTGCGGCGTGTCCGGCTCATTGGCTTTATATTGACGGCACATATCCGACAGTCCGACACTTGAGATTGCCCTCGTTCAGACCGATCACAATCGGAGCATCATAAATCTATGGGCATCTTATCGTTTGCGTCATTGTTTTGACTGCCTTCGCCAAAGGTGAATCGGTTGGTCGTGCACGTTTCGTGGAAAGCTGACTAGCGATTGTCAAAGCAAATGGGATGACTTGAATGGCAAAAGAAACGGTGAATGTTTTGATCTTCCAGTCAATAACAATTCTGAATCAATCAATTCGTTGGAATGGTTGACGATTTGTTGGAAATCGCTGGAACTCTGCAAGTCTATTCAATAACTCGCTCACGATTCGAGTTGAAGTGTTGAGCGCCACTCGAGAATCGATTCGTATCAATTGTCGTTCATGTGGAGTATCTCGCTAGCTTAGTCCATGCCAAGTTGGTTATTTGGGAAGTATAGCACCGGAAATGCCGTTAATTGCCTTTTGTACGGAAATGTTGGCAATTCGGCAAGACTCAACTAGTCCGAGGTCAGCTACTCACCTTAATAACAGTTCAGCAAAACAATGCGAGACAAATTAGAGCAACATCAAAGGCCAAATCATGCCAGACCCTTTGTGCGTTTGACATCAAATATCCATCCGATGAATGCTCATTCCTTTCGAAGGAATTCAATGCATTCGATTCATACCGCTGATGCATTTATCGATTCATATCGAATGGCAATTAAGTTGGCAAGGCACGAAGCTGTGACGCAAAGCGAATGTATCGTCACCTCGCATACCAAAGCGCATTGACCCGTGCGGCGGATCTACCTTCAATCGAATTCCATCAAATGAAGCGAATTTCTCCACAGATTACTTTTACTCCCTTCCGCCCTCCTCTTCCCTCGGTTCTCACCTCTGGCAAGTAAACATCCGACAATTCCGAACAGCATACGCCAAATTATTTGATTGCCGCCGGGGAAAAAATTGGTATTTAATTTCTCGTTTTTTCCCGCTGTTCGAACGGATGCTCGTTACCTCGTCGACGCATTAATAATTGCACGAAAAAAAGTTGGTTTTTTTATCCGAGCTTCCTGGTGGCGCTCCATCGGAGGCTAGACTCAACCGAGCGTTTAGTCAAAACAGTAATTAAATGCCGCTTGCTATCAGCTGCCCGGCGGTCATTAGACTCCCCGACCAGTTTTTCCCATTCAAAAATTCGATGCGTCCGAAATCGTTCATTGAATATTAAAGTGGATGACGCCACATCAGCATGGGCAGTAGCCAGACGGTTGAATAGACGACATTGCATGTTTCGAATGCTAATTTTCCTCGAATAAAATTCACGCATTTGAATGCAGATTTTCGTCTTGCACATTTGTCAGGTTGTGAATGTTGGTGATGGCTCGCAGAGAGCTCAGAATGAAGTGATTATCTGAAAGGTAGTGTCTCGTCGGTGCAGAAGATGGATACGAATTGCCTAATCAATGAGCGCTCATTGTGCGACTTTGTATGGAATCGCTCGAATCCACATTGTGCTGCATTTCCTCAATTGGCCTCCTTCGGCGAAACTGTGCGAGTCACTCATTCAAAAAGTCAACAAAACCATGGAGCGAACCAGCGATAACTCAATTCAGTCATTGCAATAAATCACTTGGAACAGAGCTTGATGTGCATTTCCAAACGCGGCATGTCATCGACGGCAGACGTACTGCGAAGACAATGGCACCTGGCGGAGAGCGATTATTAAAAGTATGAAATTTGCGCGAAACGATTGCTTGAGCACGTCAATGGGACGAGGCTTGAATAAATTTGCTCCGATTCGCTTCTGTTTTTTGAGAAAATCCGATTCGGGAGCAATTGGTTCGTCGGAATTGGGAATCAATGGGGCGCTTGTGAATCAACTTGCAGTCGTTTGCTGCATTGTCACTAACGCATTTATCGATTTCTCATTCGAATCATTCACTTCGAGCAATGTTCATATGCCAGCCGTGCATACCAAATGGATCAATATCGCTCAATTAACATCCATTTTGACTCGCATTCAGTGAGCTTTCTACGAAATCCGAGTTGTTGAAAAGTTGTTGTTGAATTTCAAAAGAGCAAATATTCATAAAAGACTCCCCCGGCCGGAAGCGATGATCCGAGTTGAAAATGGCTGGCAGGCACGTGTCACAATCCGTTCGATTTCTTTATTCCATGTGATTGGATATAAACTCAGTCATTCTTCCATTTTAATGACTGATTTGAGCAAGCACCCCATTCCGATTTACGCCAAGATAGCAATCCATTCGCAAGTAAAAAATCAAACAAAAAGTCAAACATCATCAACGCAAACAAACAACAATTTTCGTTCGATAAATCAACAAGCTATCGTTCTCGATGGCGAATGAAAGCAACATCGGAAAAGACACTCCGCCATCCACAGCACACCGACTGAATGAACACCGATGTTCATTTACGAGACAGCCATCGGGTTTGATCACTTCAACTGCTTTCGTTCTGAACGGTGGAAGCAACAACAATTCCGTCAAGTCCTGTAAAATGTCGACCTGAAATGGAGAAGATGTGAGGAAAATCGAAATTAAAGAAAAATCGTCTGAATTGTCCACTGGCTGAGGAACGTGCATTGTATCGAATTCAATCACATGATTGGATTTGGTGTCGTTTGTTCACCACGACAATGCCCAAGTAGATTGGTTTTTTTTCGGGAGGGTTTTGCTTTCGACAAGTCAAGTCGACAAAGAGGGAGACACTCGGTAATTCCGACAAGCACCGCATCAATTACAGTGACTTTTCGTTTTGGCGGAAAGAACAAGACCGCGTAATGCAACGACCAAATGGCAAATATTTAAATATCCAAATGGATTTTCATCGCAGAAACACACACTTGAAGCGTGACTAAATGTCGTCGCCTCAAATTGAATGGACCCATTCACGTGCACGTTTCCGAAAATTCATTCAGCCTTGAGGCAATTCAATCAGTCGAGAAATTTAGTAAATTTCTTTGAAATCCATTAATTTGCATTTACTCAATGGGATTAGGTATAATAATGCCCCTCACCCCCTCCCCATCCCTCTCCTTCACTATCTCTGGCGCGCACATTCCATTCTCAGAACACTTGACATCGTCGACATCAAAACGTTAGAATGTCATTGGATTTCCTGTAGTCGTCGTCGTTTCATGCGGGATTCAAGCACCGCTCGAATGAATGAATGAATGAATGCACCGCGTTTTCCGAGTATCACTGCATGGATTGATTGCAAATGTGAATTACAAAGACAATTTCAAGTTTTGGGAACAATTTGAAATGCGTGTTTGATGTTTTCAGCCGGAATTTGACTTGGAAATTTTCGTATTGTTCGCTTATCAGGAATGAATGAGTTTTCTATCCGAGTGTCGAATAGACGAGCGCCATGGACGTCAGCAATGCGAGCCTCAATGATTATTATGCAAATATCAGATGTTTCATCGTCCTGGAATGTAATCATTTCTTGAATATCAAACTATGGTTCGAAGCGTTTACAAGATTTTCGAATAATTTTCGAATAAATCCATATATTTCTCATTGTCATCGAAGCTAAGCTACCAGCTACGAGTTGGATCGATAACAGAATCGAATTTTGGGAATTTGTTGAAGCTGAAACATTCTACAACAACAAGCACAATAATAATGACAAAAAAATAACAGTGAATCAACAAATAGTTTAGTTCCATTTAACTAAGCCAAACCTTTGGACAGGTTTAGATATTCGACCACTGCGCGTTCGGAAGTGGTCTGGGATAGGCTGGCGAATGCGGTGTGGAATGGACTGACGAATGCGACAAAATTCAACCAGTGAATCGGCATGACTTTGAATCCATTGAATGACTTTGGATTCGTTCAGTTGAATGTAAGTGTCTTGGCGATAGATACCGTATTGTTTGGTGGATCCTTTTCCAGGAATTTTCTTGAAGAGCGGGGTATCCCTTTTTCGAGATTCGAATAACGACATATCCTTCCTTGTCTTTTCCATTATTATGGGCGCAATTTCTTTGGAATGCTTTTGCAAAGCAAGTCGACTGACAAATTGCTTGAAGTCATCTGTGTGGACGATCGAGAAGAAATTGCCGCCAGGTTCAGTGACCATAACTGAGGAACTATCGTGAATTTGACGATCCTGATCGGTTCGCATGGGAGTCTCGAAACCAAAGAAAGGTTCCTCTGTAGTTTCTTCCGGTGTTCCTTCCAGTGATCCTTCCAGTGATTCTTCCGGTGTTCCTTCCAGTGATCCTTCCGGTGTTCCTTCCAGTGATCCTTCCAGTTTTTCTTCTGGTATTCCTTCCAGTGATCCTTCCGGTGTTCCTTCCAGTGATCCTTCGGGCGATGGCGGAAAACCAGTGTCGTCACTGGTATCCCATTCGAGTATAAAATCGCTCACTTCCGTTTCCTCCAGGAACTCAACCGAGTCCATAAACACCATGCACGGCGATATAAAAGAGAAACCTACAAAAGAGTTGATCGTGAATAGCAGGTCATTGGGGAGTTTTTGTGCTGGACGTACCCTGGAAAAGATCATTGAAGTTTGGATGGCGAACGTGTGGCTCAATCATCGTACTCGATTCCTCGCAATAAAAGTATCGCGTGTCATCGTCACTGGTTAGGAAAGGCTTGAATGTCGGATTGTACCGTCTCTCTCGCACATGCGACCAACCATAGCCTTCGAAGAAGGGATGGCTTTTGATTTCTTCAATGCCGTTCGTGGATCCTAACCGTTGACTGGGGTCTTTGTGCAGGAGCCTCGTTATGAAATCAACCACAATTTCAATGTCTCCGATTTGATTTGTGATAAACGACATGTCCAACGTTTGCTGTTGCACATCAATGGTCCGCTCCAAACCGTCTTTGTCCGTGGCGGTTGTTGCGAATGGCAGTCTACCGGTAATCATCTCATAGACTAAGACGCCCAGTGACCAGTAGTCCACTTCGAAACCGTAGCCCGTGGCTGGTGGTCGAACGATTTCTGAAACAAAAATCGTTGATGAGACTCTCTTAGTATGATCCCAGAGCGAAGCTCTTACCTGGCGCAGTATATGGCGTGGATTCCATCAACTCCCAGAGTGGTTGTCCCGCTTCCAGAAGTCTAGCTGAACTCAATTCACCAATCACCAAATGTCCACCGTGGTCGATCAGAATTCGATTGGCGTCCAAACCTCTCAAGACAATCTGCTTTTCGTGAAAAAGTTCGAGAGCATCCACAATTTCGGCAGCATAGAATCGAGTATCGTTGAATGAAATGAGATTCCCGTTCAACCGAATGACATGCGATAAAGGTCCTCCTGGAATGAAGTCTGCAATGGATTGAATGCGTGATGCGTGTTCGAAGGCGATCTGATTCAAATCACCAACCTGTGACTAGATTCAAACTGGTCTCCGTTTTGAACGCGTAATGCAATTGAGTGGAGCGCGGGCATCCAATCATCACCTCAAGGATTTCTCGCTCAAATTTCACATTCCGAATGGACGATGCACTGGCAGCACTTGCGACTATGGAAAGTGATTTCAATGCGAACAATGGCCCTTGGCCATTGTGAACGATTTGCCGAGCCAATCGAACATTTCGCGTCAGTTGACTTATGATTGTGAAGCTGTCATCGGTGGGAACCCACATTTCGAGAAAGTTTGCTGAAAGATGAACCATGAAGGGGTGCTGCCTGATACGGAACAGACGACCTTACCTTGAAGTGAAATGGAAGAGAGGTTTGCCAACCGCTGCATTCGATCATCCTGAGATTTCGGTCCAAACGACCAGTTTCCACCCAGTCGGTCGGATATTGACAGAGAGCGCTTTCGCAGCATTCTTGGAATTTGATAGAAATAAAACACAAAAAATACACTTTCTTTTTCCCAAAATAAAAGAAATCCAAATTAATTATCATTCGTCGTGTCAACGTGCTCTGAGTTGATATGAAACTCGTGCTCTGAAATGTCAGAGTTACCGTTTCGGTCAATAGCCTGCGATGAGCCCGTTTAATGTTCTGAAAGCAATCGACAACTTTTCGGTTCAATCGCACGGTTTTAGCAAGCGACTTCATACACACACCACATTCCAATTCGGAAAAACCAATCGATTCATTTCAGATGACCTTTCACCCACTGATAACTTCCTAGCCGATCAAATTTTGATGCAATCAACCAATATGAGGTGGCGATGAATGCGGCTGGAATGATTTCCGAAGAAAAACTTTGCCAATTGAAAATTCACGATTGAAAACTTTTCGATGCATCAAAATGCGCATTGAAAAACTTTGCCAGCGTTTTCTTAATGGCCCATGGGGATGTCGCACATGTTCCATTCGAAGTTGCTTTTCCATTTTTCTGTCATGAAATCATTGCAACGAACCACTGACTACTGTTCGATTGCTGGATTTAATACGTTTGCACCCGAGTTGCCACCGGAAAACTTTAAATTCGTTCCAATTGGTGATGTCGTCATGGTGTTTGGTGGCTATTTTGGTCAAACCAGACTAGGTCGGGTCGCCCAAATTGAATTTATGTAGATTTTTGACGAAAATTCATTTTATTTTATTTTTGAAAATCAACTTCAATATTTCGAAAGAAATTCCAGAGAGATTTGAACCAATGGCAAATTAGAAAAATAAATAAAGGAATCCTTCCAAGAAGAGGAACAAAGGAATTTCACCGTTGCTCGTTGCTTTCCTTCAGCATCGATTTGACTATTTCGTGGGCATGCACCAAGTACCCATGATAAGTGTTCGGCAATCCCAAGGTGACGATTCTCTTCAATGCCACCGTTCGCGAGATATGCTTGGAGTCGATGAATGTGGCAGCTCTCATTTTTGGGCAGAGAATCAGCTTCATGTGATCGTCGAAATTTATCTGAAATGATGGAGAAGTTTAGCTTTCCATTGCCTCAACTCCAGCCTCGGAAGCTACCTGAACAATTCCATTGCTCAGATGCATCGTAATCGCGTCTTCAGTTCTGAACCAGACGTGCAGATGAGGAATTCGTGGCAACATTCCCGGATTGCGTGGCCTTCGAACATTTTGTACGTTCCTCAAATGCATCTTCATGTATTGATCGTACTCTGAAAAGCATTCCATTTTCTTGTTGAGGCCCTTAGGAACATTTGACGGGACGATGAATGATTCTCGACCCGATTCATCGATGGCATAAATGTATCTGCAATGAAATGAAATTAAACTCGGTCTGACACCCACATAAGAGCACCAGAGCTTACTGGTCATCCGGTGGCTTCAACAGTTTCGTTTTGTCCCGGAAAGTGATGCCTGTGGCGCCGTCACACAATTTATAACCGAAAGCTCTCTTCTCAGTGTGATCGTACATCCATTTTTCAATCCAAAATGCTGGCTCACGTTTCGGATCGGTGTGTTCTTCGTTCAGATTATACCTAGTTTTGAAGAGATGCGGTTTGCTCAGAATCTCACCGAGGATTGAGCTCAAGAACGCCAGTTGATGTCTCGTGTTGTAGACATTCACTTGAGACAGCGATGAGGTGAAGCTGAAGTGAGCGGTCATCTTGGACTCGTCTCGGATGCCCACTGAAAGTGGATGGGATTTCAAGGATTTTTAATCAATGCTCCTGGAAGAAATAAACAAACTCACGTTGACCATTGGCATTTTTCTCGAAATGCTTTTCAAATTTAGGCTTTGTCGTCAGGCAATACAATGGGAGTTGTTCTGGGATTGGTGGTCCATCGATGAGATAATCCTCCATGGAGCAATCCTGCACATTGGGTCGGATCTTCTCTTCGAGTTGAAACATTGATCGAAGCATTCTCTTGGCCGATGGCTTCATTCCATTGGGCAGTCTGTGAACAAAAAAATGAGGGAGATCCACTCAAACCGGCCAGTCGACTTACAAATATTTGGCTCTTTTAATCTGCTCGTACGTTTCCTCCACGGTCTTCTGCTCGAACGGTGGACGTCCAGTCAGCAAAAAGTACATCACCACACCAGTCGCCCAAATATCAATCTTCATCCCGTAATTCTCCCTCAACATCTCCGGCGCAATATAATTGACCGTTCCGCAAAAGCCCCTTCGGCGATCAGTCTCTCGCACCAGCTTCGTCGCTAACCCAAAATCACCGATTTTAACACACAAATTATCATCCAAAAATAAATTGCTCAATTTTATGTCGCGATGAATGATATTCCTGTTGTGTAAATACTCGAGCCCCCTCAAAATCTGTATGAGAAAGAAGCGACATTCATAATCCGTGATGGTTCCCCGACACGTCTGCAGCTCCTTCAAGGAGTGCTGGTTGCACAACTCCAGCACAATGTAATGATTCTCGTCATCGATGAATGCCGAGTAGAATTTCACAACGTTTACGTTTCGCAACGATCGATGGATGACTATTTCCTCGAAAAGACGATCTCTCTGATGTTCCTGCACCAGCTTTGCTTTCGGAACGATTTTGATGGCATACAATTTCCCCGTTGACGTCTCTTTGATTGAGTAGCATTGGCCGTAGCTGCCCTGGAAGATAGTATTGTTAGACGCGTCAATTGAAGCCGAAAGTTGCCGCGACAAACCTTCCCAAAGAACTTCAGCCTCTCAAAGCTTCGACCTGTCTTTGAATCCGTCAGAATCGTTGGAGGTTCATCAGGTATTTTGCCGTGACTTTCTGACTCCATCTTCATTTCCAAACCAATTGATATCAATACGAAGCAAGTAGCGGCATTTCGAAATGCAATGCTCAAGATTCGCGCCTGTCATAAAGTACCGTTAGCTTTTGATGTTTCATTAAGGCGTTCGTTTAATGTCGCCCCATTTGAATGCGTTCAGCTTAGAGTGTTGGTGATGGCGCGTAATCGATTCAAAGTGTCGGAATGGAGGGGATAAGCCTGATTCATGGTTCATCTGCGTTAACCAAAAGCAGCAATGTGCAATGGCAAAGTGGCCCCTGGGCCAAATTACGCTAAGAGCCAACTCGAATTACAATCTCAAATTCTCTTTATTCCCCGAGAATATCCAAGCAAAACCACAAAATCAACGCAAAATAACTAAATTACAATTCATTCGGTGAACAATGTCTGCAAAGTTTGCCGTTGAAACCTTTTAAACAATCATTCGAATAACAAAGTGCAAACGAGATGAGCATAATGCAACACACAACTAATTTCGATTTTCGCTAAACACATAATGAACTGCACAACATTGTGCCGCATACTCGAAAAATCCGTCGATTCCCATAAGCTCGGAAGCGACGATATCTTGTTGGCAAAGGAGTTTTTGTTTTTTTCCTTCTTCTTCCATCGGCTGTTGCAGCGCACCCTCATCCCGACGGCTCATCTATCGTTCGACCACAAGCCAAGCCACCCCAGCAACGCTCTCTCATATTTAAAACAAACTTATTGCTTTCACATTCTCGCCCAAAACACGGATGTGCCGGTTTCATGGTGCTGCTGCTGTTGCTGTTGCGGCCATTGTAGTGGTTGTGTCTCACAGCCAAAGTGTATGTATGTGTGCACCCGTGTCTGTGTGCACCTTCAACGACCGCACATTTCGAACCGGAAACTGGATTTTCGTTCGATTATGTGCGGAATTATTCGACGAAGTTTATCGCATGAACTGAACATGAACACGAATCTGATAGTTTTTCTTATGTTTTGATAACAAATTTGCTGTTGTGGTTTTGCCAATGCGGCATATGTGGTTTCGCAATAGTTTAGGTTGAGGCAATGTCAATGTGCAAACGAAAGGATATTGTGTTCGGTTGTCTGGGCTACCCAAATCGATGGCGAAAACATGTGTCCGAATGTTGGGCGGTTTATTGAATTCCATTGTTATTTCGATTTTCGGGCTTATTGCTTTGAATAGCCAACGGCCAACTGATCCGAATTGGCATTCCATTTGGGAATCCATCGATGACATCACATTTCGATATTTGGGTCGCGCCTCATCGCCAACAAACAAACGATAACAAGTCTGGGTGATTTATGAGCGACTTTATCTTGGAGAAAAGTTTGCTTCAGTCGGGGAAGTTGTGCATTCAGTGATATGCGTGCTCGAATGCGATGGCGTTTACCGCAAGCACATACATACTTTATTGGCATTGATTCGACATAAACAGTTTTCCAAGTGCAAGACTTTGAAACATTTTCGGGCAGCATGAATTTGAAAGCAAACCAATGCAATTGCTAAAACTTTCGAAAACACCAAATGAAAACTATTTCGACAAAACTCAATACGGATGCACCGAGAAAAAGACCAAAAATGCCAGCGATTGTCACGATGAAATCCAATCGAGTAAATGATACATTCCGGATGTATCGCAATGTCGGAGAGTTGAGCACTTCAATCATCAGAATTGATGATGATTTTGAATGCATTGCCATTTTGGATGGAGGGGTGTGGATCCGTTCGAGATCGTTCCTGCAAGAGGTGGATGTCCTTCAGAATAACTTCAGTTCAACCCAGTCACCACCCACCCGATGAACTCTATATCCATTTCCGTGCATGACGGCAAGCATGGTTCCACTTTATGATGATATTCGAGAGTCTTCTCGATGATGTTATTGCGGAGGATGCAGAACGTCTGGTGATAACTGCAATAGTTGGTTTCATCTGCAAGGAAACGCCTGAGGCAACAATCTTCAATAGATTCGGCCGGCTTACACTCAACTGGCGATGTGTGCAACGTGCAATTACACTTTTGCATTTCCATTTGGACTCTGCGGTGAGTCAAGCAAGAGGCAAAGCTGTATGGATCGCTGGCGAAGGGGAGACGCTCATCCGGGAAACGGCAAGCTCGTTTTGTGAAGGATTCCTCTCGAATGTTGTCGGAATTGACTGTTTCCGTGGTTTGCAAGAGGACTTTATGTCGAAAGTTATAGATTTCAGCCAAGTAGACCAGTTCGGAATTGAAGTTTGGGTAGTCCTCCGGGCTGTGCACGTACAGCTGCAAGAATGAGAATGAAGTTATCGCCTTGTCGCCTCAATCCACAAGCTAATGACCATCCATTCCGAGTAGTCCAAGGAGGAATATTGGAAGGAAAACACTCGTCTGGAATGACCCCAATTGTACTTCAGGGGCAATTTGGAGTAGTCGTAATCGCTGTGAATGATTTAGAATCCAAATCAGACCAATCACCAAATGGATTACCGACAAATACTCAACTAAAAATAAACACCATTCGCCGTGAAGCAAGTACCGATTTCGGTGTCTTGAACTTTGAAAATCTCCTCGCAATCCTCGTACACGCGACCCATGAAGGTGATGTTCGATAAAATGTTTTTGCAATCGCGTGGTCTTGTCTGAAAGAGAAATGTAAAGAGAGGAAGAGAGACAGAAAGAGAGATAAAAAAAAGTTTCGTTTTGAAATGGATTGAACAAGAGCAATGCTTGTCGATTTGAAACTACCAAATTCTTGATAACGTTAACATTAACGCCGCATGTGAGATTAGCGTCAAGACATTCCGAAAATTCAGAAGGCAAATACGACATGGGCGTGACGAAAATGTAGCTCAGAATGTGCTCGAAGAACAGCCAATCGAAATCAGCTGATTGATTGCGAGCATCGTAGGCATTCTGAATGAAATGCTTGATGAAAGCGATGGCCTGGGGTTTTGCACTCGTCACTTGGCACAGCGAAATCGCCGGGAAGGTGTTTGACCAATGCAGATATGCGGTGTCCACGTTGATTTGAATCGAATCGCTGGCGTACATTTCCGTTGTGTATGAGAACATAATGACCATTCCGGCTACCGAGCAAATTAGCACAGCCAGCCAGTAGATTCTATGAGGTGATGAATCGAGTCAGCTGATTGCCCAATTTAGTCTGTTTTAACCGTTAGTTACCTCGAAATCGGCGAATAGTTTCCACCCAAATACCGGATACCGTGAAAATATTCAGAGTTAATGAAATATTTCCACCGCATTTTCCATTTGTAATTAACCAAAGCACATTTCAATCTCTGCATTGCGTTCGACAACACCGTTGGTTTGGCTAACACACCTCAGCGGTCGACAATTCAGCGATTTTGGTTGATGCGAAAATGGTATTGATGTGGTCTCGTCGCACGCCCTTTTATCTTTGTTTCTCTTTGTGCTTTTCGTTCAACACGAATCGAATCGGAAAATTCCAAGGGAATTCAAACTTTGATGATGAGCCCAATGCGGTCGGGCAGGGAAGTTGCACTGAAGGCTTACCTGCCTCGAATAGTGGATAGAATCATCAGAATCGAAGTAATCATCATTAGAGGGGCATGAATATTTGATTGAGCATCAATGCTGCCTTGTGAGGCCGTGATTGTGATTTCAAATGCAGGCTCGATGAAATGACCACGGTTGAGCCTGGCAAGAACACGCCTCCAAGCCAATCATCAACATTGTCTCGCCTCATTAGTCAATCAGTGAGCCGATAATTGCAATTACCTGCAACCAAAATGATTATCCCTCAGCAAATTGTGTTAATCAATTGCAATTATTCCATGAAAGCCAACAACGAATGAGAAACTCTTTCGTCATTTCGAAATACACTTTGCTGCTGAGGCCAATGTCAAGCATTTCGTTATTCCGATTTACATTCTTAACTTGGCGGCTGATAAGCTACGCCAAACGGAAGAAATGAGGAAAGCTGGTTTGTATTTGCTTTTAATTATGGCATCGCAACAAATAACGGGTTGCTTGTAAGGTGTGTCCTGTCGATCTCAAGACTTGATTTCAAATCGCAGAGTCGAGGTTGAGACTCGAGTACATGTGACTGGAACAACCTCGACTCTGCGATTTGAAACCGAATGATTTGCAATCAACCCTCCTGAGAAATTTCAGGGTGCGGTTGGGTCCATTCAAAATTGCTTGTCATTTTATTTACATTTGATACAGCATTGAGATTAAAAAACATAACTGGAACTGGAAACGATGAGTAAACTGCGGATTGCATAACAAAAATCAACAGAAGACAATTCAAATTGTTGCAGCAGCCTTATTATTTGCTCCTCGCCTTGCTCAACCCACCGAACGTCGATGCTCAGACGGACAATAGGCCCGCAAGGGTTAAGTAATACATCGAATCGATCGCTCATCGCTTCTCTCGGGTACGTTCGAGTATTCCAGCACAGCTGTCATTCAATGCGACGAACGTACCCTCGCGGCGAATAGCTGTCAAATCGCAACAAACAAGTGCTCACATGTGTTTTGGTTATCGAATATTTCACCGTCGATTCGCATAAAAAACAAAAGGTAAACCAAATTTCACAAGATTCTCTTCAGTTTCGACTATCGGCGCAATCGACGCAGCAATCCAATTCAAAATTCTTCGAAAACAACGTGTTTGATCAATTCCAACAATTTTAGACTCCGAAATCACTTTGGAACATGCAACGTTCCGCATCTCGCTGTTGGTGTTCATTTGTCGGAGTAAAAACTCCGAGTCGTCGTTATTCGAGTGAAAAACACAATGACCGTCGTCGGGTAGTGGTGACCGGCTTAGGAGTCATCTCCCCAGTTGGTTGTTCGACCGAAAGCGCTTGGAAGAATCTCCTGTCCGGCGCCTGTGGCATAACCCGCCTGACCGACAGCGCCTACGACAAATTGCCCTGCAAAATCGCCGCCAAAATATCCGCAAGTGATTTGAATTTAGAGCAACATTTCGCCAAGAGTGAGCTCCGCAACATATCACCAGCGACCGCCTATGCTCTGATTGCTGGTAATCAAGGTGTCCCTTTCCCGGCTCAGCTGCTGAGTTAATGTTTGTTTTCAATTTGATTTTCATGGAAATCAGCCAAAGAGGCCATCGAAATGGCCGCCTGGAAGCCACACGAAGATGTTGATTGTGAACGGACGGGTGTCGCTGTTGGAATGGGCATGGTTGACATCACGGAAGTCTGCCAAACAAACAGCGCGCTCGAAACGAGAGGCTACAATCGCGTCAGTCCGTTTTTCGTGCCGAAAATATTGCTCAACATGGCCGCGGGTCAGATTAGCATCAAATATGGGCTCCGCGGACCCAATCATTCGGTTTCGACCGCTTGTGCGACGGGAGCTCATGCGATTGGAGACTCGTTTCGGTTCATTCGTAATGACGATGCTGATGTGATGGTTTGCGGAGGAACCGAAGCGTCGATAAACCCTCTGGCCATCGCTGGATTCAGTCGGTTGCGAGCGCTGAGCACCAGCCACAATGACGATCCACTTCGGTCGTCCAGGCCATTCGACCGAGACCGCAATGGATTCGTCATGGGCGAAGGAGCTGGCATTCTTGTTCTTGAGGAACTGCAGCATGCCCAACGACGAGGTGCCACGATTTTAGCGGAGGTCTGTGGTTACGGACTGTCTGGAGATGCTCACCATTTGACAGCTCCGCATGAGGATGGTCGTGGGGCCATTTTGGCCATGAAGTCCGCACTGAGGGATGCCGGCATCCCAAAGGAACAAATCGGCTATGTGAACGCTCATGCGACATCGACACCCATCGGGGATGACATCGAAGCCAATGCCATCGCCACCTTGTTCGGAGAGCACGCGAAGCATTTGCTCGTCTCATCGACCAAGGGCGCCCATGGACACTTATTAGGCGCAGCCGGCAACTTAGAAGCGATTTTCACGATTCTCGCGCTTCGAGACGCCAAATTGCCGCCGACGTTGAATCTTGAAAACGCCCCAAAAGACTCGAATCTCAATTTCGTGGCAAACAAGTCACAAGACTGGGCTTCGAGTGGAAAACGAATCGCGTTAAAGAACTCCTTCGGATTCGGAGGAACAAACGCTTGTCTTTGTATCGCTGAATTTCGAGAATAAAGAATTTTGATTTGTGATTGACTGAAGGACTTTGTTTCCACTCGCCATTCGACCCAAGCATTTTCACAGTTTTCTCCTTTTTGCAGGAAAATGGGTAAAATCAAGCGAGAACGTCAGAAGTTTCACATCACTTCGGAGACGACAGACAAGCCGGAGGAGCCACCAAAGAACTATGTCACACTTCGACCCCCAGTTCCGCTGAAAATGGATTTGTCGGAGAATATTTTCGCGGGCATCAACATCAATCTGAACCAAATGAGCAAACTCACTGCTCCAGAACCGGTCGAAGCGAAGCCTCAAGTGGCCACAGGGAAAACAGCGAAAGATTCAAAATCGGACATGAAATCCTCCGAGAAAGCCATAGAGAAGCCCGGCGTACAAAAGCAACAGAGCAAGAAGGAGAAAATGAAACTGAAACACGAGAAATTGCTGAGCAAAATCGATGTTATTCAACAGGCAAAGCGGAAGGTTAAAGAGAAGCGCGACAAGAAGAAGGCAAAAGGGGCGGTGGAGAAGCCTCTGCCAAAGAGCGCACCAGCCACTTTGGGCGCTGCCGTACAGTCGATTGCCAAGAAGAAGTTTGGCGGCGACATGAAATCCATTCAGGATGCCTTATTGTCTCTGGACGATGAACTGCCGTCTTTGGCCAATGTCTTCAAAATGAAGTCCAAAGATGCCAAGACGGGAATGGACGAACCATTGAAATCCAAGTTTTCGAAGAAATCCAAGTCGGCCGCGAAAACTGCCGTAGAGTCAAAGGCGATTGGCAAGAAGAAACGAATCATTTCGGCCAAGGGCTTTGTCGGAAGATACAACTTTTTCCAGAAGCTGCTAGCCGACAAAACTTATCAGCAAAATCCACGGGAAACCATCGCTGCGCATATCAAGAACAAAATGAAGAATCGAAAGTGAGAGGGAGTGAGCGGGAGCTATTGATTTTGTTTTTTTTTTTCATTTTTTTATAAAATTTAAGTTGGAGCAAATTATGCGAGGGATCGATTGCTGTCCAATCGAAGCATCGCTCGCAAAGGTCGATGAGAAAAGCATCGAATGAAATCGAATAAATTGTTGTTGTTTTTTTCATCAGAATCAACTGTCTCTTTTCAATTAACTATGGCTTTTCACCTTGTCCTACTCCACACTCTTCACCTCTCTTCAAATTACTGGCATAAAAACCAGCAATTTTCGCGTGAAAATCCCATGAATTTCTCCGAAAACAAAAATCAAAAATCAAACGGCCGCTCAAAACTGCATTTCATCATTCGTCAGTTGGTGCGAATGTCAAATGTCCCGAATTCGCTACATCGCTCACATCGAAACGTCAAACGCAAAACCATCGATGAACAGAATTTTCTCTTTTGATGATTTTTAATATGGCGACGACACCTTAGCGGAGATCAGTGTTGAGTTAATGCTTGAATCTTGTATCGTTTTCGAGCTCATCCGCCGCCAGTAAAAACCGCTATCGATTGATTAATTCCGTATTCGATTTCGAATTAAAGTTAAAATGGCTGCAACGAAACGCTTGCAAAAGGTAGATATCGAATGAAAGGTTTGAGTAGAATCCGCATCGGATATTGTTTGCTCGAGCATTCCGCAAGACGAAGCTCTGAAAACAGAAAAGTTTCCGATATTTTCGTCGGTCGAATTTCCTTCGAGCATTTTCTAGAGATTTCCGTTGAATGATCCACTGGTCGAAGGCTTCGATCCGATTCGTGAATCGGACAAAATTCGATCGACGACATTCTCAATGAAGTTTCGTTCAAATCAACGAAATTTTCGCTGTTTTCTTGACCGCAAAATGTAAGGTTATTCGAATTGGCGACAAAACGAAAATAGAATTTTTTGGAAATTCGGCAAATAACTGAGGCGCCATCAATCGAAAATAATGAATGCATTTTCATTTCGTTTGTGTTTTATTTTGTCATTTTAGGAATTGAGCGATCTCAAAACATCCGGACTGAGATCATTTCGTGATATTCAAGTGGACGAGACAAATTTACTGCTGTGGACGGGTCTCATAATTCCGGTAAGTTGTGAAATGAGCAAAACAAAGACATGGATTTGGCATCGATGACTCATCGCGTTAATTCGATGAGTGAATCGATGATGAAACACTTGCAGCGGTAGTTTTCAATGGATCGATCATGTGTTTTGACGGTGTTTGACGTTGTGTCTTTTCAGGAAAATCCGCCGTACTCAAAAGGAGCTTTTCGCATTGAAATAAACTTTCCCGCCGAATATCCTTTCAAACCGCCAAAAATATGTTTCAAAACGAAAATCTACCATCCCAACATTGATGAGAAGGGTCAAGTGTGTTTGCCGATAATTAGTGCCGAGAATTGGAAGCCGGCGACGAAAACAGATCAAGGTTAGTCCATTCCCATTGTCCTCGGCTGGAATAATCACAAAATTCGGTGCTAACTGTCCAACTATTGTCGTCTCTCTCTGCAGTGATACAAGCATTGATTGCGTTGGTTAATGATCCTGAACCGGAGCATCCGTTGCGCGCTGATTTGGCCGAAGAGTATCTGAAGGATCACAAAAAATTCATCAAAAATGCTGAGGAATTCACCAAGAAACACAGCGAAAAAAGACCAAATGATTTTTAGGGGCAATTTTCTAGTTGTAACACACCGTTCATGAAACACTCATTTCACAACGATACCAATCAATCAACAACAACATTAACATCAACAACCAACATCAAGAGAATATCTCATCTGAAAGCAACAACAACAGAAGCAATGGCCCAACAGCAAGCGCCGTTTAAGCAATCTATTTTTATTTGATTTGTTTTCAACGAGGAATGCCCTCAAACAATTTCGCAGAGATGCAAAAAAGAAAAAGAAAATAATAAGAAAGGAATAAGAAGAAGAATAAGAAGGTTTTCGTTGAAAATCCATTGCTTTTCGAAACGAATTGCAATTTGCTGCGAGCAAGCATTTACCTGCTGTTGGATGGTCATTGCATTATAATTTCCTCACAATGTCTAATCGTTTCTCACTAAATTCGATGCAAATGTCCTGTTTTAAAATCGTGCGTTCCATACGCTAGTTAGATGTCTCAATTAAGGCTCTTGTGCGCGGTCCACATTTGATGTGTCCACCAGCGCACGCTCTACACTAAGCTGAATTTGTAATCGGAGTTATGTAAATAGAAGCTTTGAATCCAATCCAATCATCTCGATTTTCTTTTCTTTTCTTTTGTTTGTTTCTCCAATTGATTTTCATTTTATTCCAAAGTATTTGTGCAAAATGATGAACGTATTTAATTTTTAACTGAATTCTCGAAATAAACTAATGACTTTACTGCAACTCTGTAGGATTTTCTTCTTCTTTTTTTGTGTGGGGGTTATCTGCAGCAGGAACAGGTAATTATGAAATTGAGATAATCCGGGATATGCGATTTTCTGAAATTTAAATAATCCAATTTGGGATAATCCTCAAATTGGATAGAACTAGCTTGTCGCAACAGGAATTTCGGATATTCGAAATTTGGATAAAACGATATTTGAGATAATCCGAAAATCGAGATAATCCTGAAAATTGAGATAATCCGAAAATTGCGATAATCCGCAAACTGAGATAATCCTGAAAATTGAGATAATCCGAAAATTGCGATAATCCGCAAACTGAGATAATCCTGAAAATTGAGATAATCCAAATTTTGGGATAATCCTAAATTTGGATAACCTCCGCGCTTCACAAAAGCTCAAGGTCGAACCAATAAAAACCCATTCATTGAATTTTCTTCAAAAAATTTCTTTTATTCATCATAAATTAATCTATGAATAGACAATTGGCCAATAACATAACAAGGAAATTCAATAATTTAAAATGTT
>JANSTV010075371.1:0-10259 GCA_027564135.1 Lestremia cinerea | reverse complement strand
TTCCAATAACCAATAATTTTAGAGCAATATTGAATATCATCTTCCGAAACCTAGAATAATTGTTGAATTACATCCTAACTCTGGCAATAAATGAATTTTAGTAAACATTTTTTTTTGATTAAAATCGCTTTGAAAGAATTTTGCAATTGAACAAAAAAAGGGAAAAAGCAAACAAAAAAAAATAGTTAAAAGAAAATAACTCTCTTTCAAAACGTTTTATTTTGAAAATTATCATGTAATTAGAATATTTAGAATTCCAATTTGAAATTGTTCGATTTACTTATAGCGAACTCAGCAACTTAATATGAAGCTAATTCTAATGAAATAAAATCGAAATTAAATAGAATGATCCGCAAGGCATCATAATAGCCAATTGACATTGGAATTGAATTCAGAGAATTTGATCAAAATGCTCGATAGCAGCATTGACCGTCATTTTGGTTTCTTTCATGGTTTTCACATAGAACGCGATCGCTACGAACACAAGAACCTTATGTAATTATTAATTAATCGAATGTTTCAAAGAAGCAGCAGCTCAAAATATTCGCCAGTGTGATTTACTGCGAATATTCAGGCCTCGCTCGGACAAATGCGAGTCGGGTCTAGCTCTTTGCAGCAACTCAGATTGACGATCGAAATCGTTCATTATTGCAGGAATTACGAAAAATAATAATGAACATATTGAAATAGAATTATTTTTCAAAATAGTCAACCAATTGATACAAAACAAATTGTGATTTCTCTATTTCTGATCTCTAAACAAATAGAAAAAACAAATTAATTAAAAGAAATAGAGAAGAATTATAAATTAACATTTTAGAGAGTTTAAATTGAATGGGATCCACTGATATATGAGATTTCTAATAAATAAAAAATTAAATTTAATTAGCAAGCTGTCAGTCGATCCCAAGTGGATGAGATGTATAGATGTAGATAGAAGGACAATGATAGCCCTTGATTTACTCCATTTCAGCAATATTTCCTGTTAAACTGTCTCAACTTGAAATCAATTCTCAATTAGGAATTAAATCGAATCGAACCAAAAAGCGAGCAATTTCATTTGGCACATCGATGTCTCGAGGCAAAAATGATTTTCGAAACCATTTTCAATTCAATTCCATTGAATACATCCTTTTTCTCTTCCTTTCACAATTCTTTCATTAAAATTCATCACTTCACAAATGAAGATAGATTCAAACTATGATAATTTAAAATAAAACAAAAACAAATGAACTAAAAATTGTAATTTAAATAATTTTCTTGAATTTAGACGATAAAAAAAAAAAATCAACAGAATTTCAGTAATAAATAGAACAATTACAAGGAATGTGTTTTGTTTCTCTTGAGCATTTATTCTCAGCTGGGAGAATTTGACAGCGAATTGAGCTTTCACTCATTCGTTGGAGTGACATCTCTTGGAAAATATAAGAGTATTCATTTAAAATATATACCAAACTCAGTGACGCAAAGCAAGCATTGACCAAAGTGCACTATCTCTTGAGAATTAGTTGAACGAGGCATCAAAGCTGTGCTGTATCTGGAGTGAAAGCACTCGCATCGCTCGAAAAATATAGCAAACAGCAACATCCGAAGCTCCAATGCGGTCAAAAACGGTTGATTTCTGTCGTGGGATTATATATTTTTTTCGTTTTTTCTAATCAAATACAAAGCAGCATCAGCGGAGTTAAGAGCTCTCGAAGTCCAATGAAAGATTTTTTTATTTATGCGCGAAATAATCATTAATAGAATTAGCGACTTGTGAAATTGATGCCATAGCAAACCAAACCGTTTGCTGTAATCGATTCCGTAGGCCGCTGCTTGGTCTTAAACATCAAAACTGAGTTCTGATTTTCAAAAACTGATTCGTCAACGCAACATTCATAATCAGTCTTTCAATGAAGAGGTTCATGCAGCATGCGAGATGAACACGCTGTTGAACTGTAAACACTTTCAGAATGCAAGTCCCATCAAATTTGCTGAGCCGCGCATTAACTAAGAACATTTGATACTTTCGATACGTTTCTCTTGACTACACAAAAGTGCAAGCAGAATGCACTCGCTTGAACAAATTGTTGACTTTAGTTGAATTATACCGCCGTCGCGAAGAGAGCTATTAAGTGAAATGGATTTGAGACCCGAAGCAAGACGATGATTGGAGATCGTGGTTGCTTTCCTGATAATTGGGTTCATCTATCATCTGGCTTGAAGTGGCTTCGCGAGCATCAAGTGTCCAAATGTTGTCGATCAGCCAAAGCAGAATGCGACTGAATCACCAGCACTCAGTGATTTTTCCTCCGAAAATTAGAAGAATATGCGATTATCGCCAGAGTGAAAAATGTTTGGATACTTTGCACAAAGATTCAGGTAAGCAAGGAGCTTATGAGACCGAGTACGTCTTCATTGACGGACTCATTCCATTTCAGCTTTCGAAATGTTTCCTTGCCACCGTCTTGGAGGCAATCAAGCTTGGATTGAAACGGATAACGGCGAAATTACGCAAAAGGAGCTCTGTTCAACATACGACGGGGATGGTCTGTACTTGTCGAAATGTAACGGTTCCGCAGCTCAAAAGTGGGGGCTAGACTCTCGCCACTATTTGAGTAATGCTGCACTGAACAGGTGCATTGGCTTCAAAGACGGAATGGTCTTCGTTGAAGTGTGTAACCGATACGAATATCAATCGTGGAACTGCAGACCGTTTAAACTTTGGAAACAATTCGGATGTTTGGGTGACTGCGGGCTGCCCTAAGGAAAATCTCGCATCCGCTTTGTGTGCCGTTGAAGAATAAACGAAAATTCAAAATGGTTTGCCGGAAAAATAAAGAAATTTCAATAAAACAAAAACTCGAAATTGTGCGATTCGATTCAAAACGTTCCAACGAAAATAGTTAGCCAGCTCAAATTAAAATCCAAAAATTAAGCGGAAACCAAACCAAATCGATCCGACGCCCTAACTGGAGGGCCACTCCCCTCGCATCGCCACAGCTGGCTCGTTTAGCGCAAAAGAGAAGCATACGCCTATTTATTAGGCTTCAGCCGTATCTCACTTCAAAAGTACGTGTGACATGACCGATTCGTAAGCAAATAAAACTGCGTAATTTTTTTAAACAATTTCTTTTATTTTTACTAATTTTTAATTTCAAAATAGCTCCTCAATGATTATCCAAGCCATTGACTGACGCGATCAGAGTCGAATGAATATCGTCTATCTCATTCTTGCGGCGTTTCTTCCTCTTATTTTTTTTATTTCGCAAAACGGTAATATCTTCGCGGACGCCTCTCGAGCTTTCCTTGACGATTGTCTCTTGGAGGATGGCAATATCAACGGCTTGTCGCAGCGTCAATTTATCCTCATCCTCTTCACAGAGCCGATCCAAAATCGGCGATGGCCGCAGTCCACTGATAAATCGATCCAACAAAATCTTTTCGTACTGGTCGCCGAATTTGCAATCGACCGAATATTGTTTTACGTGGGCGTACCAATCCATAATTGTCTCGTTGGAGTGCTGCTTCAGGTTGTAGAAGGCTATTCGGTTGCGGAACACCGATGGGCTCGGTGCGAGTAGATTATGAAGAATTTCGTTGAGTTCCGCAAACCTTTTGTTCTTTGGCGAGTCCGGATGACAGATGTCACGTAAATTGCTGTAAACGTCATCGCTGACGCAGGTGATGAGAATGGCCCTCTTCTTGTTCTCGGTCACATCGTTGACTTCAAAAAATAGCTCCAATCGTTCGGTGAAAATATTCCAATCGTAGAAATCGCCCCAGAAACGAGGTAGCTCACCAAATATTCGAGGCATTCCGGAAAAGAAATGAAATTCGTTCGGCAGCGAGCTGAGTGAACGCACAACTGATTTGATTCACCGGCGAATGTCTGTTTATATCTTGTTTTGAATTTCGCAATCGAAGGCAATCGCCAAATTGCAGGTTATGTATGAACACAATGGTGCAAGTAGGTGGAGCAGCCTTGTGTATCGAATGTCTCCACTTGAATTTCAAAAGCTCGAATTTATTAAATTTTCATATATTCTTTTATTCACAATCAAATGAACGCTATTCGATAAACCTTAAGTCACACGACAACACTAAAACTGATATCACAGCTCAGGCTTCATCTTGTTTGTTGCGGCCTTTCTTGTTTTTATTTTTTTTTCGTCCGCCCGTTTCGCCGTCGTCATCGTCAATCTTCGAGTTATCCTTGATGGTCGCCTCCTTGACGACAGCAATATCAACGGCCTGCTGCAGCGTCAGCTTGCCCTCATCCTCCTCACAAAGTCGATCCAGAATCGGTGACGGCCGCAATCCACTGATGAACCGATCCAACAAAATCGTTTCAAACTGATCGCCGAATTTGCAATCGACCGACAATTGCTTTATGCGAATGTACCAATATGTGATCGTCTCCTTGTGCTGTTGCTTAGCGTTATAGAACTCGTTTCGTTTGCGGAGCACTGACGTCTTCTGAACATATTGCTTACTGAGAATTTCGCTGAGTTCCTCGTAGGATTTGTTTTTCGGCAAGTCCGGATGGCAGACGTCACGCAATGTCTTGTAGGCGTCATCGGTTATGCAAGTGATGAGAATGGCCTTCTTCTTGTTTCCCGGCACATCGTTCACCTCGAAGAATTGCTCCAGCCGTTCGGTGAACACATTCCAATCGTAGAATTCGCCCCAAAAACGTGGTAGTTCACCAATCATTCCAGACATTTTGAATGTAAAACATTTATTCTTATTTTTCCCGAAAAGCAAAAGACGTATGAATGCGAGCTGAGTGAGCTCACGACTGATTTGATCGACCGGCGAGTGGCTGCTTATATGTTGTGTTGAATTTCACAATCGAAGGCAATCGTCGAATTCGTCATAATCATCGTCACGGCCAGCTGTCAAACTCTCTTGCATTTTTCGTTGGTTTTGCGATTGAGGATGATGTCGAATCAAACTCAATCCAGAAATGGTGCGTAGATTTGATCAATTTTATCTTCCCACCTAGTCGACCATAGTGCGTGTGTTGATATCGTTTCTATCTTTGATGAAAAAAAAACAACATAAATTCTTATTTTAATAATAATAATATACTTTATTCAGAATTTGGCTACATAAACATGATGCTTGGTTAGATTTAGATTTGAATAAACGTTCGATAACATTCACTGACACATTTCCCCTCGAAGTGGTCTCAAAGAATCATCTTTGAAATCAATCCAACTCCCGATATTCTTCTGGAAGAAATGCCTCAATCGAGATTTGAATATAAAACTTGAATATAATTGGACTCTGTCGCTGTCGCATGCACCAATGTGCTCGAAATAATTGTCACAAAATCTACAACGTACAAATCACGATCTAGATTTAGGTGAGACAATTTCAATGAACGAGCACTGGTGAGTCAAACAGAATGATTGATTCCCCCACTTGAAGCAATGATGCAATCACTCAGACCTCAGTACGCCTTCCTCAGAGTCTACAAACGAAAAAATTATATCAATCATTACTTTTTGAATAATTCTAATTGCTCCATCACTCATCTCATGAGAATCATGAATCATGAATGTGTCGTCATCTAAACAACAGTGTTATGAATCGTCGATTGGTTCGAGGAAGATTTTCGAGGCTATCTGAATGCTTCTGGATGGATGGATTCTGAACGGGAACCGTTGGTGCAAGATTCGTCTTGCATCGTTCAATAGCTTTTCATGCCTTCGCAGAAACCCCAGCCATCATTCAAAATAGCTCGAAGACCCTCCTCCGAAGAAACCTTCAATGGTTTATCACAGGCAAATATATGCGTTACAACAATATCGGTATTCATGATCATAACTTTATTTCCAATTTTCAACTCATCCGTAACGTATGACATTTGTCAGAATTGACAAACCTTAAACTCGTTTTGATTTTCAACTGACCAAAACAAAAAAAAAATAATGAAAATTTTTATTTTAGAAATTAAATATGAAAAATTACACTTAAAAGTCTTATCTATGCTACAAACGACGAGAGGGATGGAAAGCTGTTGTTGAATGATAATCCATCATTGAGGTGGACCGAATGGGGTCACTGACCGCAAATTAGTTTAACGAGGCCGACAGAGGGCACTTGAACTCATCCCAAATCGGTTTGCTCCACAACCAAACAGCACATGCTTTCCATGGCGTTCATGATTGATGGATCGCTGCCTCCACATACACAAAACATAAGTATCGCATTGTTTTGAATGAAAACGGATCTCTTACAAAATCAATAAATGTCCAAACTAAAATCTACGCAAATTAACATAAAAAACAGAATGCAAGCTAAAGCCTTATCAGTCATGACTTTGTATCAATTGAATTATTTTATAAATAATAGCATTTCGATTGGTTTTGCTTTAACTTTTACTTTGAATGTACTTGAACTGTGCAAGAGATGGCCTTTATCAAAAAATTATCGATTTGAATGAATCGGCGAATTGTTGGGAGAGAAATCGATTCCAGATTAAGTTTAATGTCCCTTGTGTTTGATTGGCTGCGATACGAATGCCTGCATGCTGAAGAATCGTTCAGAGTCTTCGGTGGTGACTCGGGTCACATGCAGAAATTGGCATGGTTGGGAAATTTGTGATTTTGGCGGCAATGGTGCCGGCTTCGGACGTTTCTGCTGTTTGCGCTTCCGTCCGGGCACACTCAACGATATATTCTCTGGATTGCTGATCAACCGTTCCACACATGACCAAATTTCACGGGCCGCTTGATTTGAATCAAAACTGAATCCCATAATTTTTGTGTGTTCTGAAATGGAAATAATGTTCGACGGTGAATTGGAGTGGAAAAGGAAAATGGCTAATGAAAATGCGTACCACTTGACAAGCACATGGTGTGGAATGCTGGTCCGGCAACCCGATAATCGGACAAATGGTCAATGGTGTCACGCCACAATGCGAAGCACGATCCACGTTCGGCCAATACGAATGTGACGCGAGGCGTTGTGCGGGAACGGGCCGATCCTTTGTCATGCAACAGCACTGGAATGCCTGTGTACTTCAAATTCCATTCGTTTTTGCCAGCACTCTCGTAAACGTTGGCCAATGATGGGCAAACGAATATCTGAAAGGAAAATCAGTTAATTTTCATATTTTTTTTTCTTTTTCGCTTTATTATTATTTATATTTTTGTTCTCTTTCTTTTGTTGAATGAAAACGCCTGGAGACGAACGATAAGTCAGATTGCGAACGAATGATGAAATTCGCCTGCCGTTATGCTATCGCCGGTGAAAGGAAGCAGAAGGCATTCAAATGAATATGGCGCATTCCATTTTCTCCGCTTTGTCGACTGAAAATCGTTATGCATCTGGGTGTAATAACCTTTGAACCAGGCCGAACGACACACAAAATGAAAAACCAACAAGAATAATGAAAAGATGCAAACAGCAACACTTTGCAGCCTGGCTGGCATTTGAATGGAGCTGAGGGCGATTATTGTTGACGAATCAAAAGGAATTGAAATGCCTGAAGACGCATTTAATTTTTTCCCAACAAATCTCTATGTCTTTTGAATTTTGATGGTTCTCTCCCTTTCTCGCTTCCTGGTCTCGCATTGTGTCTTTATCGAAATGAGTTTTTCTTTGTTGTGAATGTCGCAGCTCGGTGGATGAGCTCTTTCTTGCGAATTGCGGATCGAAATTCTTATCTCTGATATTCTAAGCGCCAATGGCAGAATTTCTACGGAAATTCAAGATGCTCAACGAAAATATTTGTCTCCAAATATTAACTCAACTGTTGTAAATACGCCGATGAGCTAAGAGCCAGTGTGAGAGCGCTTGTTTGCGACGCGAGTGTCTGTGCGAACTGATCAATGTCACCTCTGTTTTCATGAGCTCAACTAATGCAAAGTGACTCAATTCTGTTTATTTTTCTGTTCTCTTTTTGATTTGTGGCCGTTTTACGCGCTTTGTCATTGGCGATTTGTCGTCGATTCGGAATCAATTAGAATTTGCAAGCTGATTTTCAGACCTGACTGATAATGCGGCACTATAGATTTTTATAAATGAAAGCCGGTTCAAGGCTTACACGATAAGAGCGCTTTGTATCGAAACAACAACGAATGCGGCTATATCCGATTGAACAACAATCAACAGAGTTGGAAGTGAGCACTTCCACACGCGCTGTAGTCGAAGCACCAGGACGATTCCGATAATAAAATCCGACAGTAATAAATATCGCATTTCGTTTGTTTGTAAATTCGTGACAAAGCCATTGGGATTCTGAGACGAGATGATGGATCGTTGCCGCAACACGTGAAAACGTTGACACAGCACCGTCGCTTTGCAAATCCGTAACTATCGCAACGTTGAAGTTTTCAAGCGATAATGTTTGCGTCACGTAGATTCTATCGCTCATTCTTTTTTGGTTTTTGTTTTTGCTTTTGTTTTGTTGTTTGTCTTAATTAAAATGCGCCATTCCGAGTGGGTGTGAATGCGCTCATGTAGTCAAACATGTGAATATTCTCGGAAGAACACAGCGTTGCTAATTGAGTTTTGAATCATTAGATTTCCGATTCGATAACGAATCGCAATACGATATGAGTGTCTGTGTGCGAAATATCGAAACAAACACTGAATCGACGAACAAAAGCCAAAGGAAACGACGGATGAAAAGAAAAAGAGAAGAAAACCGCAGCCAAAGTTCTTACCTCAGTTCCAAGTCCGGCGAAAAAACTCTCCACTTGGGCACGTTCGTTGTCTGACAGAATGCCGCTATTGTCCGGACTCAAACTATGCAATTCATTGTCTGAACTGATGTACAGCGATTCGTTTGTGTTGTGCGATTTGTCCAAAGACCATTCGGGAACGATTTCGAATGTTTCCGAGCCGGACCCTTCGGACAGATCGCTTGGCGGTGCACTGTCCCCGATGGAGCTCAATCTTGCCCGGATTTTTGTGTGAGCCGACATTTTGCTGCAAAAAAAAGAGAAAAGAAATAATTAGATTGCTTTCCGATGTGAACACACCTCGAAAATGAGTGATGGATTCAATATCGCCGTGCGACGTGACAAACGCACTTGAACAGTCATTTCGAGCTCATTCCCGGATAAGACGAAACGCACCTTGAAAACAGTCAATTCAGATCGCAATCGTCGATAGAATTCATTAAGTTTGGTGCGTGAGAAGGGTGAAGGGTGGACTACCGACTGCACTAACTGGCCAGAGAGCAACACATGTCGTTCACGTTATGTCGAAATTAACGATCATTCGTCGAGCAAAGTCTGACCAATGCCTCGCTCGCTCAACGGCCCACAATTGTAGGGTATCAAGTCAATGGGACTGCTGGAATTCAATATCAAATTTGCATTAAAAACCATTTCGTTTTCACGATTATGCATCGCTGGTAATGGTCGAGAGACAATATGGCACACAATGGCGAGGAGTTGTACGCGTTTCGCTTAGCGAAACATCAACACAATCGCACACAAACACAACAATATCAACAACATTCAACCCGTCCAAGTCTTGAGACAAACAATCGCATCGGATTTCTCAGCACATTCGATGCCGAACGCGTCCATGTAAATATTGCCATCGACATTTTGTAAATATTTGAACTTTAACGTTTATTTTACCGGCTTTTATCTCACTCCAACGCATTCTCTCTCGCTTCCTCTCGTATTCCGCTTGCGTTTCGTTACTTTTTTTTCGCGCGATTGTTTTGTTTATTTAATTTTGAAATGCATTGAAAGGCGTCGATTTCATACACATTCGACTTGGATGAGCGAACAGTCAATGAATTTCATAAATCGAATGCGATTGAAATGCATCTGCAACGGAGATTCTTGCTCATTCTTTGGATTGTTGCTTTTATCGATTCGACCGTTGATTTTTCGAATAAACACAAATGCATCGCGCTCGGTTTCATTGCGATGAGTGATGCCAAACGAGTCGATTGGAACAATCGAAAGTTGAGAAATTCAATGGTTTTCATCACGAGGAGCAAGCTCTTGACTCTTCTGCTATTCGCTTCGAATGAACAAGACGATATTCCGTTTGGCACAATGCACATGATGCATTCGAGTAATCAAGCGTTCCGGGAATATTGTTTCGTAATGCAATAATTTAATACATCTTTGCTCGTCTTCGCTGATATCACGCTTCATATAATGCCGTTGATGTGACGGCGTCTCTTGAATCGCTTCATGAATCATCATTACGTGGATTCCCATTTTGAATTCCGTACGTTTCGACGTGCATTGCGGTTCAGTGCAAATATGCTTGAATTGTGCATCGTTTCAAAT
>JANSTV010075360.1:0-10259 GCA_027564135.1 Lestremia cinerea | reverse complement strand
GCAACTTTGGCGTCTCGTATGTGTCTTGGCAGGTTGGCATTGCGACTGATGGCTACAAATTCGGTTCACACGTTTTTCCATCGATTCGGAAATTGTGGAAAAATGCGAACGGCTATTTTATTTTCGAGCAAAAGGCGAGAGGATTGGAGGAGCAAGTAGAATGGAAAAATGAGGAAAAAATGAGGAAAAAAGAGAGAAAAAAATCGAGAAAAGCGAAATATCAGAGAATTCAATTAGAAAAATTGCTGTTGGGATTGATGCCCAGGGCTTAGTGTTTGAAATTAATTTGGCAACTTTTTAAATCGCTAAATCGCACGCGTTACAGAGCTGAACATTTCGCAGAGAGTTGCCGCCGCTTCGACGAACTGGAACAAATCGATTTTCTAACGAAAATGGTTCGGCTGGACGTCAATGACCGCAATGGAACCGTTTGAGGTTCGGTCGGGCAGCTGGACACCACTCAATAATCGATTTTCGAGCAACATCATCCAAAATTGTCAATGAATAATCAATCAGCAATCACCAAAAAACAACCCCCGTCCGGTCTGCCGATCGATTCATTTCCCATCAACCCAATTACGAAAACCGCAACCAAAGAAAGTTGCCGAATTCTTCCGAACGCGCCCGAACCACACGAAGGAAGTGCCGCCAAAACATTTCGATTTCTATTCGTTCGAACGATGGTGCCAAAGACGCAAACTTTGTTTTCCAAACAATCGCGAGAGACCCAAAACGGAGGAACAAAAAAAAAAGTTTGTTATTAATGCATAGACGCGGACTAATAAATTAAAATCATGTTGAAATGACGATTCCACCTTTTCAACTATGCGAAACTTTTGCCGCGAAAGTTTTTTTTTCCCACCGCTCGCGTCAAACCGCTGATTGTCTTCCTGCATCGCTTCGGCTCAAGGTCAACAACTTCGGTTCCACTTAGCCGAAACTCTTCAAGCTTCGGCACACTTCATTGTGAGCGCGCACGTAGGTCATGCGGGGACACACTTCGTTGTGACAATTTCAATGAGAATCACCGTCCGCGGTTAGCAAATTCGATTTCTCTCGCGATAGATTAATGACGGTTGCATTGTTGGCATCGAATCGGGCGATTTCTCACTTTTCGTGGGCTGGTTTGCGACATTAATTCAACATTTCTCAATTAAAGAATGGAAGGGCCAGCGCACAATGATGTGATGGCGAAAAACGAAGCTTCTGAGTTCTGGTCGAGAAGAACAGACTTGCTTTCAACTCGTGAATCAATCTGAACTGAACATGTTTTTCGAACCAAAATTGTTCATCAATTCAGAAACGGGATTCAATTGAATTGGTGCGTTTGAAATATTCGACGAACAAATGCGTAGAGATCCCGAAATGGGGGAGTCATCAATGGATCCGAGTCTCGCTCATTCGGTTCGAGCTCGCTGTGAACTTTCGATTGAGGCCCATCAATGACTTCGAGAAAGAATTTACATGTATTCGTCTCGGCGTCCGGCGATTCTTCCAAACCACAACAGACGTCCGCAAAATACACACGAAGTCATTGCCATCACTCCAACAACCCAGTTCCACCGACTACGCCAACATCGATGCCGTACGATAAGTGAAAGCGAGTCACAACACAATCAATTAAAACTTTTGCGGGAAAAACAGACAAACAACGAAAACCGGAAGTTTCCATAAAATAAGTTAGCATTTATAAGGTATTTACGTTTTGTATGGCATTTCGTTTGTAAAATATCTCATTCGATTTCTGGCTGTGCACTTTGGCTTTGTCGTGGTGAGTGCGTCGTCAAGTAATTACAATCTACATTCCCCGTTTCAGTTGTTGTGTGTGAGTGTGTGTGTGTCTGTGTGCGCACATTGACTGGGTCGGGTCTGGTCGTGTGGTGACGTCTTACCCATTGCCAGTCCTGATCGTCATACTAATTGTGACTGCTTGCTACAAACAACCAGGTATCGGGCCGAGCGCCAAGTTTCCATCAAGAAACATGCATTTCTACTTTTGATTACGACTTTCCAACAGCAAAGTTGAGAATCACATTATGAAATTTGATGTTGGCTTGTCGGGCTCTACGATCTGTAGCTTCGACTGCCTGCAGGAGCATTGTCACAACCGACTCCCCCTTTTCAACTTGACGCTTATGATTATGAACCACGCGCGACAATTACTGTCATGCATTTCGTCCTGGTCGTTTTTCGTTTCATTACTTCTGCGGAAAGTGCAACGAATAATCAGCCCAACGTCAAATCGGCATGTATTTTTCTCAGAGGAAATGAATAAATCGGAGCAAGCACTGATCCGAGAAAGCAAGCTCCCAACCAAGCCTCGTGTACGTACCCGATCGCCGTGAGTCAAATGTGATTCCATAGCATTGATGTTCGATTTCAGTCTCATCATTTGCGATTCAACGCGGACGTTTTCACGTTGCAATTCCGTGATTTCCGCCTCAAGTAACGTCAAATCTTCAGCCGATTGCGGCACCGGCTGGTTCACGACCTGGTCCATTCCTGTGATGGAAAATATATTTTCAATGAAATTGCTTCCACTCCGCACTCCGCTCCCTACTCATTCCGCATGCAAACCGAAAACATCATCGCCGTTCCAACCCCATAATACTCCCCACTGTCATGACTCTGGCCGTAAATTGTCCAAGTGTTGATCACCAAGAGTCATAAATAGTCGAAAACATTCATTTTTTTTTTGCTCTGGTTTTTTTCCTAAGCCGAAAATCCATGCGAGACTGTCCCCACCGCAGAGAGTGAGACGATTGCAAAATGAATTCGATACCAGCAATTATGGCAAGCGACTTTAATTCTCGCCTTTGATTTACAGCCATCGAGCATTCATAATTTTTCTAAGGCCCCTCGACGTTTCTTCACCAACTCTCGGCATTGCTCGGCTGAATCCTCTCGTTTGCCCATGAATCAACCCTTTTGTAATTACAGACCAATCTTGGGTAGCACATCGCCGTCACCGCACAGTTCGAATGGGCCACCGGTTGGCTATTTCATTTCCGTAATGCATTCATTAGACGGACGGATAATACCACCTCACCACCGAATACTGTCACGAATCGAAGCCTTAACGACTTTTTTCGAATGCATTTGAAAGGAAAAAGAGATTTTTTTCACAAACTCTCACCCGCCACGTTTTTTGGCTAGCCCAAACGACGAGAAGATGAGTTATGAGGCGAACCAGACAACAGCATGCGATTGAGATGGGCGCGCGAACGTTCGCGGAAGATGGAGAATCATCCCGGCCGAGACAGCAATAGCGAGCAATCTAAAGCGTTGGAACGGATTGAAGACATTTGGGAGAATGTTCCAAAATTGGCAGTCAAGCGACGCAACATCAACCAAGAGCAGCGAAAATGACGGAAAATCGAAAATTTTAAAATGGTTTTGCCTTTTGATATTAATGCGTAATTTGATGGAAAGAGATGCGGCCGTACGGTAATAACCCCTAATTCTCTTTATTGTTAATCTAACCCTAATTCATGAAAATTGAGGATTTCATATTTTGTACTTGTCGTTACTTTCGGTGCTGTTGTTGCCACTATCAGCATCATCATCTTTGCCATCGTTGTCGTCGTCGTCTTCTTCATCAGCATAACTATTGACTTAGATCTCAGGCGGCTGTGATGGATCCGATGAAGACGACGACAACAAAATGGCTGAACGAACACAAATGGAAAAACGTCATCGTCATTCAGCAATCAAACATCTTCTGTGCGGCAAGGCGAATGCTCACCAGATGCTTCTGTCAATGAGCGCGTTGTTTCTGTTCCGTTAACGGCATCATTTAGCCAATAAAAGGGTTCAAAATAGACGGATTTTAAAATTTGATTTGCCGAATGGATTTCGTACCGGCATCAAAAACGTCCAAAAATTATGAAGAAAACACCGAAATACTTTTACATTTGCAGTCATGCAATATTTATAATCCGGCAAACGATGGGGTGATGGAGTGGATGAGGGTGTCGGGAGCGCGATTCAGAGCCAACGTTGAATCGGATCAAATATGCGGAATGTGTGCAATCAGACCTCCATCGCAATTGCGACCCGCGTCTCGTTCACATGCTGTCAGATTGAATCGCACACGCACCAACCGCTGTTAGAGTTGCAATGAGGAATTATGAATCAATTCGAACAATGGAAATGCGGGTCACCATTCGTCGTTTTGAATTATGAAACACCTTTGGGCCATTTTCAAAATTATTTTGCTCCACACAATTCGAATCCGTCCTCAATTCATCGACGATGAGAAGGGAAACTGGTGTCTTTCGAAATCGAAATTAGGTTACGGAAGTATGGCTGGGGGAAATGGCTGCGTGATGGCGTTCATGGGTTCCGTCACAAGGCCGGGCCATGCAGTGCGTGTATGTGTGTGCCAATAACATTCATCATATTTTCTTTTTCTCCAAAGAAAATCAAACAAAAACCAAAAACGAAACGAATAAAATGGTCATTTGAACTCACCTCGTCTAATCTACGTAGAAATAGTTGCTGCCAAAGCTATTAACAGAGTATTCTGATTTTGAAAGAAAAAAGAAAAAAGGAAATAATCAACAAATTTTATTCCTTTTGATTGAAGAGCATTCGGCAATCGAAATGGCAGAAGTCGAGCCAAAAATCATTCCGTCATTTGATGCTATGGGCACACACAAACGTTGCTCGAGGGGCCAACACATGAATTGCATGCAATTTTCTAAGCTATCCGATTTTTGAAACTTGGGAAACTCAACTAACCGCCGTATCCCTTGGGCGGATACCCCATCGGAACATCATCGAATTTCGACTTTTTCAACGGTTGCTGTGCAGCGACCGATGGACATCCAGTTAACGATCTACTGAAAACGATTAAACGATATGATTTAGTCGAGAACACTGTTCTCCAGGGAGCACCTACCTGTGCGTGAGAAATGTCCCATTGATATGACCAGATCCATCGCAGCCGGGCGTTGGGCAATTCGCACCATCAAACTTCATGGCTGTAGCGGCTGCAACAGCTGCCTTGTGCTGTTCAACTGTTCCGCCGTTTTCGAGAACGCGCAGCTTATTGCGGTTTGCGATTGGGCAACCGGACGCACTGAATTGCAAGGTCAGAAAATGGAAAGAAAGAAACGCCGGTTTATTCATGAGTCAGTTGGCTGATTGCGTGGAAATCACGGTCTGTGCTTGGTTGTCGGAATTTAAGGGGCTTTGGCGCAACTGATAATGAACCAACCTTCGATGCGATAAGAACTTCCCAGTTGAATGACCAGAACCATCACAGCCTGGAATTGGACATCTGGAAGAAATTTCAAGAATTTCGCTTCTGAAATTTGTGAATATGTTTTGGATGTTGTACCTTAACGGTTCCGAATCCTGTCCATCGCGTGGTTTACTTTTCGGCTTATTCGCTCGGGGACAACCAGAGAGACTACGATGAGATGAATAGTTTCCGGTTACGTGACCGGAACCATCACAACCCGGTGTCGGACATTTCAGTTCCTGAGAATGGCTTTGCAATTGACTTCGATCCACTTTGCCGTAAACCATCAAACTGAAAAGACATGGATTGAGATTCTGTTTGAATAGAGCCATCGTTTTCGAACGATGTCAGAGCCAACACTTCATATTTCCAACTTGAATGAGAATCTCAATTGAAATTCGCGTCAGTACATAGAAACAATTCGTTTTTGTGGTCGGAACACAATACTTGATGAAAATTAATTATTTCGCGTTTGAATGATTCTTAATTTTCCGCTTGATTCGGTTCACTTGAAGCATTCCTACGTATTTCTTGTTCTATCCTCTTTCGAGCTATTGTGCAATTTTGGTAAAACAACATCGAGTTGATGTTAACAGAACCATGGCTCCGTCCAACATCACACCACCATCAAGCGGACGTCATTCAGCCAGTCATGACTTCATCACAACAAACTTCGGATTCAATCATGCGATAATAATCGTACAAAATGGAAAACTCTCTGGTGCTCTCTTCAACTTCATGGCAAAAAAATGGATTCGGAAAATATTCTCCCATTTTTCTCCCTTATTTCTCATCAAGATGCACATTGGCTTTGATTCGCAAGTCAATCAGGTGAAAACGGCCCTCTTAACGATACTCCACAATCGTTTGAATCATCACATCGCCATCATTTGAACAATGCTAATGTTTGTTCGAGAGCTTCAATTCATGGCGTTCAATATTAAGTTGGCCATTTCGAAGCTCGTACTTTTAATTGAGTTTCATTCGGAACTTTGCCCAAACGAAAATAAAAACAAAAAAAAAGGAAAAAAATAATGTTCCGTTCGAAATTCAATAATTCCATTTCATGTCCGCCGAAGCAAGCATCATCCCAGCCAAATCGACGTTCAATTCTTCTTGCATTGTTGGCATGTGAAACTTTCGGTTTATTGGTCGGTATCGTTGCGTCAGTGTTCAACGTTGGAGAATCCGGATTTCGAGAAAGGGAAATTTCAACTAATTCGCCATAAGATCAAAGCCATTGAAACGATTCCGTCTCAACATTAAAATGAGATCCGTTTTACAAGAGCCAACGCAAAAATCGAATATCGAATTACTGGGAGTCATCCGAAATTATGCATTACAAACACATGCACCAGCCTTAATGGAGCGCATTTTACAATTCGACTCGAAAGTTTATCTTCGAAAAGTTATCGAAACGAAAGTGGAAAATGTCATATCGAGGATGGTCCAACCGATTCGGAATGACTAGCGATGCATCAGAGACGTGAGAGAAAAAAGAGAGGGCCGAACACAAGGAAGACTTTTCCAGGGAATGTGTATTTGACATTGTGGTTTTTGTAGATTGGTCGTTGGTCTGGTCGGGTATGATGGCCAGACTGGAGTAGCTTCATTTAACATTCCGGCATGAAGAAAATGCCATTTGGCAGCGCATTCCGTACTGTTCATGGAGGAACATGAAATTTTTCGGCTGGAATGATGGCGTGTCCGACGCTGGACAACATTCAAAACATCTCACACAAAAACTATTGTTAATTGCTTGAGTCATTATGGAAATTGAATTCGTGGCTTGGATGCAAGAAATGGGCTGCCTGGATGCGATGTGAACAAAACCAGAGAATAATATCCGGACCTATTTCAAGGAATTCCCTTATTCGAAGATGATTCGAACAAATTTGAACGAGAATCAGTTCGAATTCGAGTTCCTTGCAATAGGTCCTACATAGGCCCTCAGGATATATGGCCATGTGCACCACGTCCACATGATTGTGGCTTTATGTTTTCTTGAATTAATTGCGGCGATTTCGCAACGAAGATTCCGAACTCTTGATGAGGATTCCAAGCATGAATGTGAACGACAGTTGCCAAGTGTTTCCTTGGTCGTAAAAACAGAGGGAATAAGTCGCATCACCACCTTCAGCGTCACCCAGACACCCTCGAAATAATGAAACACACTTTGTCGTGTCAAATGGGTATTTGCCATTTGCTGGGACCTGCTATTGCGTTTATGTTGGCGCGTGTCCCCATCTCTGCCTCACCAAACAATCGATGAATCATTTGGATTTATCATTAAATGTGAATTTGCTGCTTTCAAAACCGTCAATATGAGCATTGCGATAACACAACTGGTGACGAATGAACGAGTTGTCAAGAACATTACCAGCGACAAATAAACACTCCTCACGTTCTACAAATCAAAACATTTGTTTCACGAAAAGTAGTTTGAAATCATTTCCATTCCATTCAACAACACACAAAACGGCGCTTAGAAAGGCAACTCACCGACACACAAACACATGTTTTGCCGTTGAAATCATTTGTTAATGATATTAGCATTTGGGGCCAATTCGTTCGAGAGATGAAGGAAAAATCGGTCGAAATGAATATGCCTCTTGAACGAGCGAATGTATGTCGCTTGCTGTGGAGATATCGGTGTGTTACAAGCACCAATGAATATTTCACTCAAAGTCTTTGTTGTGCAAAGCTCTTTAAATTTACTTGCACCCGCAACGTTTTCGAAACCACATGATGTTTGGTGAATTTGCGAGAGAAACCCGAGCACAAAGCATTTTAAAATATAGCGATTAGAACAACAGCAAAGTTTCAACCGAATTTTGTTCAAAATCGTCCATGAGTCTGATGGTCGGTCGGTTGGTTGGTCGGTCGGTCGGTTGGTTGGTTGGTTGGTTGCTCGGTTGGTTGCTTGGTTGAATGCTTGGGTGACTGCTTCGAGTCAAATTCAATGTTGTTCGGCACGTACAAAGCGTGTGTTTGGCTCAGACATCAATTTTTGCTGAAAAGTTTCAACAAGACAGCATGAACAACGTCACTTACCTGTCTTTCGATATACTTTTATCGTGTTGAGGTATGTGTTGCGGGGGAGGCATTGAATAGCACGAGGCTGCTGCATTGGCCGACACAGGTGTTGGATATCCGCTCGGTCCAACTGCATAAGTATTGGCACATTGATAGGCAGCTGCCGCTGCAGCTGCTGCAGCCGCTGAACCATAACCATAGCCATTGGACGGATAGTCCGATTGGACTACCATTCCGTAGTTGGGATGCGGACTGTAACCTAAATTAGAGCAAACGCTGCCTTTACTTCTGTTTTGGGGGTGAACATGAATGAAATTAACAACCATTTGGTTCACCGCGATATGTGTCCATGTAATGTGATGTTCCACTGTCCGGTGTTGATTCTCGACTATATGGTGTATGGTTGATTGGACCGATGAGCGGGCCAAAGCCTAGTGGTCGTGGAGGAGCACTAAAGTCGACTGGTTCAGTTTGGGGCGAGCGCGGCCCTGAAATACGAACCTGCGGTCATGCGAGAGACAAACAATTTGGTGCCCTTCACCTACCTGATCCGTTATGTGGCAATCGATTTACACTGAGATCCAAGCTTCGATCATTCGTTGGGCTCGACACAGGCGAACTGCCAAGATTCGGACTGATATTTCGAGGACTGTCATTCACTCTCTCCGTTGCGTATTGAGATGGATTAAATCCTTGTGGACTGGATGAGTTCACGCTGGATGTAGACAAGTCTATGGCCGGAGCTGGTGCTGATGAAGCACCGGACGGAGTTGCGGTTGAAGCTTTGAATGCAGCGGCCTGAGCTGCGGCCACTTTAACAGAGAGGTTTATTGCGGAAAATCCCGGCGGCAAAGGCCCAGATGGATCGTAATGGTACATCGGCCTCGGATAAAGTGGTGTTGATGTCTCTGTCTCCAGTTCAGCCTTAAGCATTGCATGGGCAGCCATTTGATGATGTTCGTGCAGGTATTTCTGTTGTTGATGATTCAGATCGTCCATTGTCGGTTGCAAATATGGATACATGTTCGTTCTTTGGGACAGAGCGGCCGCGTCGTATCGCTCGAATGCCGCACTCGTCGGTATCACCGATGCCGTTGGTTCAAACGATCGAGTGAGATCGTAGCCGTTTCGATTTGAAATCATCTCACTTGGATATGAAACAGTTGGTCGCGCGATGCTCGACATGTCGCTCATCTGCGAATACCGGACTTGTTGTTCGCGAATATACGAATCATCGATCGGATGTCCGGTCATCATTTGATTCGAATCGAAGACACTGCGCTGCTGTAATTGTGAGTCCATGCCTAGATACCCGCCGCTCAGCTGGGATTGCTGCATCGACAGTAATGATGGTATACATGATGAGCTGAGAGGAAGCTGGACACTTGCGGTAACGGTTGTGCTGATGTTGTTGCTGCTCGCCATCGTGTTCTCACAATTTGACTTGGACTCTTTCTCCAGCGGAATATTTGCGGGACTAGCATTCAAAATGGGTGCATTCATGAAGGTGTGCACAGGACTTTTTCCGTTCAGCGGTTTCTCGCTTTTGACGGCATATTCGGATTTTATTGCCGGTTTTATCGTATTACTGTTTGAGCATTTGGCGTTGTTGTTGTTGTTTTTGCTGTTGCTGTGGTGGCTGGTGTTGTTGTTGTTGTTGTTGTTGTTGCTGTGACAAATCGGACCGTTCTTATGGTCCATGTCTATCGCGTTATCGACCAAAGACTTTGACCGTTTCTCGTTCGGGCTCTCTATCGCTTTGCTGGCATTCGAACTCGAAACGTACACATGGCCAGTCGTCGACGGGCTCAAATCAAAGTTCTGCTGCATGTTCAACTTCTCCGGCGGTGGCAACGGACGATAATCATTCATTTGGCAGTTCGTCACTGAAAATGATATTTTTCGAAAACATTTTCTCGATCAATTGTGCCAGGAAATCGGTCTTGTGTGTGTGCGTGAGCCGCTAATTCTAGGT
>JANSTV010075349.1:0-10260 GCA_027564135.1 Lestremia cinerea | reverse complement strand
AGGCCAATAAAATTCATGGCTGTCAACATCCAATATCCGACTATTGTCAATTCATGTTTTGCTTGTTTTCGATGTGACACAGCCGGAACAGTTGCATGAATGACGAGTAGGGAGAATGGACGCGACAAAAAAGAACGGTATTCAAATGCACGATGCTTGTCAGTTGTATGGATTACGAGATAAATTCCTTAGATGAAGCTTATCGAGGCGATGCGAGGATAAATTGGATTTTTTTTTGTTCAATACATCCTTGCGGCTTGGATCCGTTATGGAACCGCATTGCTTTGCGGCAATTGATGAATGGCTTGGGTTGAGTTGCCGGATGGGCGATGCTTAAGAATATAATTGGCGGACGGCCAACAATTGATCTTTTTTTTCACAAGATTCCTTATTTTTCTGTCTGAAGGCTAATTCGAAAAATTTCGAGGAATTTCGGAGTATTTCGATTAATTCCGAAGAAATTCAGACAATTTCAATCAATTTCCGACGAATTTGGACAAACCCAGGCAAATTCAAATCAATTCGGAAAAATTCGAATTAATTCGGACAAATTCAGAAAATTTCTAGAAAAATCCCATAAAATAGTACCTCTGGTGAATTTTCCTGCAATCACCGAGACGATCGGAATTCACCGACAAGAAAATTAACAATAATAATCTATTTGAATCAAATATTCTCGGTTGGATTCCAAAAGTGGATTGAATCTATTCAATTCTCAACGCGGTCGAGTAGAAACGCAAACAATTGAAAACAGGTTCGACTGGGCCAAAGATGAGAGGCAATTAGTTGGTTGAAAAGTCGGTAATTGGAATTCATGTGTAACAGAAATGGAGAATTGCATCACCGGCACGCAGCTAACAGCAAACAAATCGTATACCGAACGGAGCACGTGGGGAATTGTTGAGCACTTCAGAAATTGTGAAAGTGGAAAAGTAATCTAATTATTAGATTTTCATGGTGTTGGACTTGCGAGCTGCGAGTTCAGTCAAATGGAAATTTATGGGAAGGCAACCTGCATTTGAGTGCCGCACCGATTTTATTTCGGATTCAACCAAAAATGGCAATGGTTCAATTATTCAACTTGGTAACTTGGCTGGCAACAGGGAAATCTAGCATTATTGGGGAGCGATTGGGGTTTTTTGACTGAAAAGCGTGGATGGTCAAGGGCAACGATGATGGAATGTGACGAAGCGACGGCCTTCGAATGGCTCAAAAGCGGCTCTGATCGATTGGAAACCGGGGTTGAATAGCTTGGGTTCCCATCGATCTTCTCGTTCGGCAGGAGTTGAAAACGAGGAATGTCACCATTCCCGCCAAACTCAATTGACGGAAGAAAGCAAACACCAAAAACCAATCAAACCTCACTCAATTCCGGTACTGCCGGTTTTTTTCGCTTCTTCTCCTTCTTCGTCTGTTTATTAACTCAATCATCGAGCGCCGAAGGGCGATCCACCATATTGAAATCGACACAGCTTCAAAGCTTCAGTCAATCGGCTGAATCGCAAGCAGCTCAAGCATTGAATGGAAGCGAAATGAAAATGAGCTCGCATTCGGGACAAGAGCGTTCCTGGTGCTGTGCGTCAGGCACCGTTGACGAAAAAATCAATTTTGTTCTGGAATTTTTTTGATTAAATTACAATCGAACGAAAAATTTTTCAATTTCTTTGCATATTGAACGTGTCTACCCCGCTTGTCTCCAATCGCTCGTTTGCCTCTTCTGTTTCACAAGCGAAAAATGATTATTATTTTCTCTTCTTATTCATTTTCTTGCGTTTTCGAGAAAAAAAATCGAGAAGGAAATCTGATGCGAGAGATGAAAGCTGACTGTGGGTGCGTGTGTGTGTGCGTATGCGTGTGAGTTCCTTTGCTGAGTTTGCTTGCTCGGTTCGACTTCAGTAAAATTAAACGATCAAAAAATTTCCTTGCGGCAAGGAATCGTGGCACGGCCAACGGGTGCTGGTGGCGTGCAACGTACAGAAATTGGGATTTTCCTCGAGAATTGCTTGGTTTGGTTCGATTGTTCTTGCCGATGAATTCTCTTCCAATAATCGCTTCGTAAACAAATAATAATCGAACCCGAAGTTCCGATGAAATGTTTCTCGGTTTTTCCGGTAGAAATCCGTAAATCAATCTGTCTTTGTGTGCGTTTGTGTGCGTGTGTGTGTGCATGTGTTTGAATGTGGGTGTGCATATGTTCATCGTTTGGCTAAGCCTCGACGCTTGACTGACGCAATGGTTGACGAGCAAACATGGCAAATATGGTATTTGCTCGGAATCAATCAGATGCGGTGGCGAAGCATATACAACCCTCCTTCATTGCCCCCTCTCTCTACACTCAACAGCGCATTTGTTAAGTTGCCTTTTCGAAACGACTTTCACTGCCTGCGAATCTCAACGAAACAGCGGGTTCGATTCGTTTTGATTCGTTTTGATTCGTTTTGATTCGTTTCGATTGCGTTTCTTTTCTGTGGTTCGCTCAAAGGGATTCATCGTCACTCAGCGACTCGCTTATTTATTGAATCTGTCTTTTGGTTTTGAAAGAGAAAAATCGAATAGATTCGAACGCATCGCAGTGAGATGAGTTTTTATTCCAAAAGGCAATTTCGGTTATTCCTTGAGCGATTTCATTTTGATGATGTTTCCGTTGGGCGCCTCCAACATCTGGTTCTGTCACTGCCGAGATTCGACTGAAATATAGCATTCACGGCAATGATTGCCGTCGTCAAATGAATGGAAACGATATTCTCTGCCGATGGAAGCGCTTTTGTGAAGCTTTCTTGATATTCGTTAATTAATTTCGCTCCAAGTCTCGACGGTTCTTTTCAACCGACACAACATTTCACATTTCGTCCGAAAGAAAATCAATTTCATTTCCAAGGCACACAGAAAATTCATTTGCGAATAATGGATTCCAGCTGGAATTCATTTTCGAAATACCTGACCGCAATTTTCAATTCACGCAGAGCGTTGCTGACTCATTCAATTTGAATTGGTGGCGACCGGAGAATACCGGAGACGATGGCCAAACAACGAATCGACAAACCGCCATTTGCTTAATTAAAATGTAAAATCAATTTGGTATTTCCGCAAACTTTGGCAATTGGCAAATATAATAAAATCATCGTGCGGAATTGAACATGAATGGCGGATGCATTGTCCAGACACCAGAGCGGGGCTAGGTGAATATTTCATTTTTCAGAGTCCCCGACAGTGCGACATGGGTGCCGTTATTGTCATGACGAACAATGGAAACAAATGAATTGAAATAAAATTCTTTTCACGAAACCGTTGCAGCAGAGAGATGGAGAGGGAAAGTGGAGCGGAGAGAGACAAAAGCCTTGGAAGTAAAACGATCAGTTTGTTATTGATGGATTGCAATCGATTCTCGAATAAAGCGATTAAAGTGCATTGCATTCCCTTGAATAAAGTTTCAACGATCGCCGCACTCTCCAATCAGCGCCACCATCAGAAACTCTCCAAAAGCTGCCTGCAGCGCCATGAACTGCAAGCGAATGGGCTGCATATCGCCCATGATCCCAGTCACCGATATTCCGGCTCATTAGGCCCAGGCAGTTTGTTATTCGCTTTTCATTGGCAGAATTCGATGGCTTTTTTCGTAATGCTCTTTCAAATCGTTGCCAAATCATAATTTGAACGCTTATCGAATATCGTGCCAATCGGTTGAATGGTTTCCGAACGGGTGGCGAAGAGGCACGGGTTTAAAAAAAATTCCGCAATTATGGCGCACAAAATGCTGAAATTGGATATTTTATGTTTCCGGGACGATATCGGTCATTGAATTCTCTGATGTGGCAATTGAATAAGAGTGCATCGGTCGGCAAAGCAGTCATCCATATTCATTAGGCGTAACAAATTCAATCGATAGTCCAATGAATGCCCAAGCGAATCGATGTCCCTGATGGGAATCGCTTCGAATCGCCTTGAACGATCCGCTCAATTTCGAAACATCTCCATTTCTGGTGACTCTTCGATCTTTTGAAATCCCCTCGGGATGCGATGCATCCGCCATTTCATTAACCAATGCCGACACTTTCAGCAGTTACTTCGTGACGATTTCCCCTCGGGAACGATAAAACTCGAACGAAAAATTTATGATTATTTTTGAATCCGCTAAATTTCCGTTCGCTCGTGAAACCAATAAATAAAATCGGTGCCCGAAATAAAACAACGCGACAACAGGACACACCGAAAAACAAAACAAAATAATAGTAATTGCGCCTCGTTCATGCCAACGGTAACGTATCGCTATTTGAAGACCCGCACCGTCCTTTCGCTGTTTGTTTAATTCAATAATAACAGCAAATAAAATATGGGCCAATTGGAACTGGTGGGCCGTGGGCTATGAGGCAAACCAATGGATGGGTGCGTAGCAGAGAAATGACAAGCCAATCAAATCGTAGCGGAATGGGAAGAATGGCACAGAATGACTTGGCGAAGAAATTCGATTTGGCTCATTGACATCACAGCCATAACAGAATGACAAATCGCACGGAATAAACAACATTGACAAATTCAATATGCTTTTGATAATCCAGTTATGTTTTGCGTCGCAACGACACCCAAGCATTGAACGAACCACGAAATGAAATGAAAATGACTGAGATGGCTGTCGGCCGGGTGGGAAAAGGGGAGAAAGCATGGGGAAGGCGGGAGCGGGTGAATGAAGAAGGGGTTGGATGTGGAGAAATTGAAAATGATATGGCAGCAAGGCAAACATGGCAAAAGCCAATATCAACATTCAAATGAAAAGGTCGATTGCGAGTGCGGAGAGGGCGACTGTCGACTTTGAGAAGATGTTGGAGTCTGTCGAAGCCGAAAATCAAAGACCAAACACCATCACGAATTTTATGAACATTTTGTTTTTATTTAGTTTCCATAACATTACCATATTTGTTTTCGTTTTTGCCATTTCTTATCTTCGTCCGGGTGTTTTGAATTGTTGTTGTCGTCGACGTCTCATCTGAATGAATTTTCTCGTTTTGCTTTTGCTTGTGGGCCTTCGTTGCTTTCGTTGCGTCAATTGTGACTGCCTGTCGATTACGCATTCAAAAAATGTGCTCTGATGAAAATGACGGCGAAACAGAAAATTTATCGAATTTTCTGTGTGTCACATTCAAACAGTATGCAAAGCCGAGGGTCTGAGGGGCCGGGCAGAATTCATGTTTGCATTCCAAGTGAAAATCAAAAGTGAATTTCCAAAAAGAAGAATTCACCACAAACAACGCATTAGCTCAAGCATTCGCATTCGTTTCTTGCAATGCGTTGAAGGTTTGAGATGGTTTCAGTGCGAATTGCCCGTTTGAGCAAATATTTGACTTGGCAACGATGCGAATATTGCGGTTTCCCATGATTTGCAATTTTCACCGAGGGTATCGTAACCACTTCACGGCATTACTGAATTGATCAAGGTCGCGATCGATGTGAATTTCTAAAGTCATCGCTCATCGCAATGGATTATCGAAATCAATCAATTCCCCGTTCGAAATGTTTCGTTAATTATTTCGATTTTTGAAAAGCTTTGAGAGAATTTTCGAGCACGAGGATTAATCAAGCGAATCTTGAAACGTTAGACGACACGTTATGGGATCGACTTCACAGCGGCAGTCGATCGAGGATCCGAGAAACGACTTAATTATTAATATTGCAAAACCATTTTAATAAACCACTATCAGCCTCGATGAATAATTAACCGTTCGTGGCAGATGCCTGGCGAATGATTTGCGCGTGGATGCTCCCCACCTCGCAACCAATTTCCAATTCAGAAAATGAATTTCGATTTTGATTTCATTCACTCGACAGTTCGTTGCCGTTCCATTTCATTTCGTTCCATTATCGAGAGATGAATCGTTTCGCAGGCCATAAATCACGAGTAGAGGATACGCTCATTCGCCATCCAGGGGGACCTGGCGATGGTGAAGAGTGCTGATGATGACATTGAAAACGAATCACGTTTCTTACGGTCTGCAGGAAGCGTCGCCAACTCGAAGATTGGTTTAATTAAAAAATTCATAAAAGATGAGCACGATTAGCGGCAACTGGCGAATGATTCGTACGTGCTTCGGTCGATGTTGGGGGGCGAGTCGAGACGAGTCAACCGATTTGATTCCGGTTGTGTTGGCATCGTGCACCAGCCACAGATGTCGTTAAACAATTGAATAACTGCTACTAATTGACAGTGTTCACTGTTGCTGGGTACGAAACAGCTCGAATGCATGTGAAATGTACGTGAATGGATTGCAGTTAAGTTCATTCCGTCGACAAATTACGTCTCTCTCTTTGTCAAAGTAGCATCTTTGACTCTGGTGTTCTGTCTGTTGCCGGGCCTGACATCGTTTGTTGAAGGTGCTTGTTTGCTTCCATATTTGTTGTTTCTGTTTTTGGCATTGCCGTTGATGGACTGACTGTTGTTTGTGGAATAAAGAGCAGCGGAAATTAGTTCAAAACCAACGCAACTCTGTTCCAACCCACTGGCAGTCTTCCTTCTCGGAAACATCAAACTAGTTCCGACATTGTGCATTCAAAAATCAAAGTCAAATTTAACAGAAAAACTAATCAATTTTCATTTCGTTTCAGGTAAGTCATCTGGTCTCGCAACCATCAACGCAGTCAACGGCACAACGACGGGATGTGGCCGTTGCAATAATTAAATGGCCATAATCAAAACAACGAAACATTTAAAACCATAATCGCATTAGTTTTACGATGCTGCTGGCTGGCAACGTCGCAAAGTGAATCGTCACGGCATGATGATGATGATAATGACGCCATTACTTAGCACTGACGGCAACGTCGAAAAAGAAAATGTGTCGAAATTTCGCAGATCGTCGTCAGTTGACGGGCAAAGTAAATGAAGCTGGGCGGAAAGCATGTAATGAACCGCCGATGAAGGAACCGTTGCGACAGAGTCCGCGACCGAGACAGAGCGGAACGGAAGAATCATGTGCGGCAACACACATATTTGCTAAAAACCCAAATAATGTTCGGTAATAAGATGAATAAAGGCATAAGTCTCCTGGGACGGTGAGTGGCATGGGGTGACATTGGCAAACCACAGGAAAATCAACAACCTAAATGACAGTCAGTGGATCTGTGCATTTCATTTGTTCATCGGAAAGCCACTCAACGACCGTGTCGTGGTGCGGGGTTTTCATTCTATTTTTTTTTTTCGCTTCTGACTTTGTCATTGCCATCATCGCGTTTCGATGTAATTTCATCTGCCAACTTTAGCTTGACTTTGTTGCGAATGTCGGGCTGGGCGGAGGCCGTTTCAAATGGTGACTGTTAGTGGGCCGATGTTTCGACAAGGCGTTGATGTCGTCATGATATTCTCACTTTTCTTTTACCCATCGCCGGTTTTCTTGCTATTTTTGCACTCATTCTCCTCCGTTTTTGCTGCTTCTGCTCTTTTTGCTCAGAAGGAAAAGGAAAAGTAGAGAAAGCTGTTTTTTTTCGAAAGCGAAATGACGGAGCCACTGGTTTTGTTCGGTGAAAGAGCATACGAAATTAAATTTTGCGGGAACGTCGAATTGGCCGGTGTGAGGAGATCGTTTAGACGAGGCGCTCGGAGAGAAATTTGAAAATCAAATTTGCTTTTTGAATGATGTGAGAAACCGCACGAGCCGGAAGTGGATTTGGTGGTTGAATTGAGTTCAGCTTATTTTCGGCGAGGCGGACCATTCAATTGTGGTCAGGGTGTTTCCAACAGAAGCGGTTGCGAAGTGGACTTTGAGTCCAATGGCCAGGGAATCGTCTTATAAATATCGCTCTGCGAGCTCATTTCGAAAGAAAACTCGCTTGTCTTAAAAGTTCAACACAATCCAAACATTCATTTTCTCATCTGGTTCCAAGCTTGGATGAAAAAGTCAAGAATGTCGAGAATGAGATGATTTGCATGGTTTGTGTGTGCGGTGTCCTTCCCTCAAAGTGGTTGAGCATTCAGCTGTTCAGGAAGACTGTCCAAATAACGGAAATGTTCGGCGAATTCGGAACGTTCTCTGAATTTACGATTGCTTTCGTAGTTTGCTGTTCCGAAGACCTCCTTGGATAGTGAGCAGGGTGATTCAGAAGAAAGCACAGGAGCGTAGATGTTAGTTCTTCCCTCAAGTGGAATCAATCAACTGAAGTGCCTCATCTGACAACCATTTGATCAGCCTTGACTTTCAAAACTGATGTTGAAACTGAAATTTCAAGAGCACTCAACTGACTTCAAATTGGATTCGCATCTCAATTTATACTCCTTGAAGAGCATGTAGCTGTTCAACGGATGTGAAACCACTGCTAATCCACTGAAAAAGCAAGTTCAACCGAGGAAACCAGGAAACCACGAGCGTTTAGATTTCAAATCACCTTCGTCCGGCGATTCAAATCTCCCCAAAACTGTCCTCCCGACCGCACTGAAACGAAGCCATTTTCACACCACACCACTACCGAACCGCAATTCCCCGAGAGCCTCCGTCGCTCGGACCGACAGCGATGATTCAACGTCAGCCGATGATTGATTACCCGAGGGTGGATGGACAAATTTACGTTGCGTACAGCGGTGGTGTTCATCGGTGGCGTTGCGTGGTGACGTAATCCGTTCCTCCGAAGGGCATCTAGTTGTCGATTCCATTTCACCATCGATTTCCCTCCGCTTCGGGCTGATCGTTGATTGGATTCACTTGCGCCCTGAATCGGTCATTCTTTCACACACTTGGCATTCCTTCAATGCTGCCGTCGTAATCGAGAAACGGCTGCAGCGAAAACAGCCGATGTTCACGAAACGATGTTCATCTCGTGCGCATCGTTTTGAACGTTATGAAGACGTCTTGGTGGCGTTTCGCCTTCATCGTCGAATCCAACTTAATCCACGGGGTTTAATCTTCGGCAATAACATTTTAATAAATTATCACGAAAGCATGGAAAGGATTTTGAATTCATTCATTTCTCTTCATTTATCCGTCGACATTGTCTTCGTCGTCATCTTTGCCATCGTCGTCATTCGCATCGTTTCCATTGTCTTGATTGTGTAATTTGAATCGTTCATCAAAGCAGCTGACGGCAATTGTAGTGCCGTTCACGTTGCCCTGTGTCACTGTTGTGCTCGGTCTCGACATTCACGACATCACCGACGCGTGATTTTAATTCGCTCGCAATTTAATTTGTGATTTGAGCTTGATTAATTTGAAATAATGGCCGGAAAATGGTACCCGAAGGTCGTTGCAACCTTCTGACATGCCAGTATGTGCGTATGATTGAATGGGCTCAATTTCGGTGTCCAACATGTGCAAACGATAACCTATTGGACGGTGGCGCGCATCTACAACACATTGGCCACCTTCCGTCGCACACAATAAACCGTCCCAGTTTGATGGTGCCACGTAAATCAACCCTGCATTTGGTCCATTAGGTTTTTTCACTCTGTTGCCTGCGATAAGGAACCCGAGAAACGGCTGGTGGATGCATTAGGTTGCGAGAAAGACGATTGCGAGAAAGACGATTGCGACGCAAGAAACGCCGGCGACGTCGGTGCCACCAGTCAAACGTTGACAATTCCATCGACCGGCAACTGGATCTGGTGTGGCATTGATGGTGTGGTGAGATTGTGCGACGAACCAAATCGAAAACGAGGTGAGAATCACAGTTGTGCTCTGAAATGTGGTGAACGACTTCCGGAATCACAGCACGTATCGTCGTAAATTTAATATTTATCGCATCAACGATATTTTATTTACGACGCATTGATGATGACGAAGCCGCCGTCGATTGTGTGCAGCGAAATTGGTTGTTCATTTGGTGACGAAATCAAACGGAACGGCAAACATGACAATGCTACTTTGCCACAGCAATGTCGGAAGTGGCGCTAGAGCGAGCGACAGTTTCAGCTATGAATCACCGATTCATAGAGAGATAGATGGTGGGTGTCACGCACACACACACACACACACACACACACACACACACACACACACACGCGTGAATTAGTGAATTATGCGCATCGTGGAACGCATTTCGCCGCTTATCACCGACCGAACACGCGTGCACGTGAGATGCCACCAGCGACTACTGATTGATGACGTCGCACATCGATGCTCTCAGAGTCGCTGAACGGCTCTCAAATAAGCACTTTAGCAACTGGCAGTCAATTCGCGGTGAACATTAAGCGAAATAGCATCGCAGTCATCGCACCCACGCCCCCAAACGCATGCTCCATCATTCGATACCTCAATCGCTTCGGAGCTGCTACAATAACAATAAATG
>JANSTV010075338.1:0-10261 GCA_027564135.1 Lestremia cinerea | reverse complement strand
CCATCGCAAGTTTCAAAATTCAAAACAAAATTCAAGTTTTTGGGAAAATTCATGGCCAAGGCGATTATGGACAGTCGAATGGTGAGTTTGTGCAGTGGAAGGCTGGCTGAAGAGTTACTCATATTCCGATTATCTCTCCTTTCAGTTGGATCTCCCGTATTCGATACCGTTCTATCGATGGTTGTTGTGCGAAGAGAGCACATTAGGTCTGGCCGATTTGGCAGCCGTTGCACCCGAGGTGCAAGCCACCTTGAAACGTTTGCAGAATCTGGTCCGTGAACGTAATGAAATTCTTGTGAATGCTTCGTTGGATCAAGAGACGAAGAGCTACAAGGTGAGTTTCGAAATGATTATCAAATTGGACTCGAAAATAATCCCTTGAATTCCATTTTCAGATCGAGTATTTGAACTACGATGGTTGCCCAATCGCTGATTTGGGATTGTATTTTACGCTACCAGGGCACGCCAATATTGAACTTCGCCGTGGAGGTCGTGACATTCCAGTCACCATTCACAATCTCGATCAATATATCGCCTTGACGACGCATTGGTTCTTGGTCGAGGGTGTTCAGACTCAATTCGATGCACTGCGAGAAGGTAAGTCTGGCTAACGATCGCTGTGTGGGGAAGATCAATTTTAACGCAACTCTTTGACAGGTTTCGACTCGGTTTTCCAATCGCAACGCTTGCGTCTGTTTTACCCCGAGGAAATTGAAAAAGTATTATGCGGCTCTGGATTGAATAACTTCCATCGTTGGGACGTGAAAATGCTGCAAGAATGCTGTCGCACAGATCACGGATACTCGCAAGACTCAAAGGCCATACATTACCTCTTCGACATAATGAACTCGTACAATCGCGAAGAGCAACGTTTGTTCTTGCAATTTGTGACTGGTTCACCATGTTTGCCAACTGGCGGTTTCAAAGCCTACAATCCCTCACTGACAATTGTTCGTCGCACATTGGATCCGAATCAAAATCCCGATGACTACTTGCCATCGGTGATGACCTGCGTGAATTATCTCAAGCTACCGGATTATTCAACCCGTGAATCCATGCGACACAAATTGAAATTGGCTTGCTCGGAGGGAAGCATGAGCTTCCATTTGTCTTAGAATGGAACGTTTAAAATGCAGGCAATCAACGTGACTTTTCATTTGATTTTCAACGATGGTTCTCTTTCGAAAAATCTGTTGATTTCAATTAGACTTGTTTTCTTCATGTAAATACATTACCTTCTCTTTGAAAAGTTGATTTAAAAGAAAAAGAAAATTATTAAATAAAAACCCAACGATTTTGTTGAAGTAGAATTATCATGTGGAGAAACCAAACAGTCGGTCGATGGAGTTGTGTTCAATGAGCGGGGAGGGTTTCCGAATTTCCAAATTGAGTGGATGCCATTGAAGGCTGATTCGACCGGTTGTTGGTGAGTGCGTTGTGAAAATGAATTATGTCAAGTGTGTGATGATGCTTAGCTTTAATTTCAAACTATTTAAAACTATTCTCTTTATACAAATTACCATTTTCGAAGAGCGTATCAAACGTTGATGTCGAACAGTAGTTTTTTTTTTTGCCGATGATGCTGATGAATTCAACGTCAAGTTCATTGGAATATATTGAAATAATCGAAAATATGCTCATTTATTGCGATGCCTGATCGCTGTCAAATTGAATTAAAATCGAGATTGAAATCGAAATTGAAAAAACCAACCAACGACAGTCAAAAGCAATTCGATGTTGTCACCGATGTTACGACGCCCTTTCCAATTTCCATTGAAGTTTCATCTTGAAAGATTTTTAGTTGGAATTTTCCATTTCGTTTTCTTTGCTGTATTATATCTTTATTATTATGATTATAATTATTATCATTATTTTTTCTCTCCAAAAAAAACCCGTTAAAATTACCATCATTTCTGCAATATAATTGAATTATCCTGTAAAATATCCATTTTCGATAAATTATTATTTTAGAATAAGGAAAACAAATGAGAACATTATTGGAATAATATTGTATTTTGGAGACATTAAATCAATCAATCACTTAATAATAATTGCTGCGTTTTATTTTGTGGGTACAAAAAGGAGAAACGGAATTTCATGAAAGTTTTCACGAATAAAACGAATTCGAGTCAGAGAACCACGAGCAATCGCTTGAATCAGTTAAGGTGGGATAACGCCGTTGCAATGAATTGGTACTCTTTCAATTCCCTGCAGCAGCGTCTCGGACGAAATGAGAATAACAACCTAAATGTTTTCGACGGCGAATTGTATTCTTCTTCTTGAAATGAACAAAACAGATTGAACGTTTTAAAAAATCAACATAATTTATTGAGAAATGATTTGAAAATTGAACACGATCTGAGATTTCTGCAAGGAAATTCACCTAACTGAGCACCCCTGATGCGTTTCCATATGTTTCCTCAGGAATTTGTTCTCGTAAAACACCTTCGAACAAACAGGACATTCGAAACTCTTCAAAATTATTCCGTGGGCTGATCTCTTATGGCGCTTCAAGTCAACCTGATGGGAGTAGGCTCGATCACAGTCGTCTTGGTCACATTTGTACGGTTTCGCTCCAGTATGCACACGCATATGAGCCAGTCGGATACTCGGTCGACTGAAGGCTTTTCCGCACTCTTTGCACTTGTAGGGTCTGGCTCCGGTATGTGAGTTCATGTGATCGTTCAAATGGGCCACCGTGTTGAATCCTTTCCCACAATAAGAGCATATCATCAATTTGGTTGTGCTGTGTGTCTGTTTGTGCGTCTTTAAGCAGCTGGGAGTTGAGAAATTGCGACCGCAAATGTCACATTCAGTTACGCCAACAACGAAAATATTGTGCATCACTTTCTTGTGTCGCATTACACCGTTTTGCGATTGGAAGGTCACATTGCAGATGTCGCAGGGCACGGTGTATGAGGCCCCTGGAACGCGACTAACTTTCCTGGGTTTTTTTGTTGGATTTATGTTGTGGGCCATTTTCTTGTGGATGGATAAGCCATGTGCGGAATGGAAGAGTTCATTGCACACGTCGCAGGGTACAGTGTAAGTCACTCCTGGCTTACGTTGAACTTTTGGGGCGGGAATGTTGTGTGCCATTGCCTTGTGAATGACCACACCTTTTTCCGAGTGGAAGGGCACGTTGCATATGTCACAAGGAACCGTATAAGTTACTCCTGGTTTCCGTTGGACTCTTCTTGCCTTTTCTGGCATTGTGGCCTCCTCGCCTGTTGGCCATGGCTCTGATGATGTCTGTTGGTTGTCATCTTCGGGGATGACTACTGTAAGGTTATTCGAATCCTCAGAGCTGGGGGCGTCAATCCATGATTTATCGTCGATTTCTACTGAATCATCATCACTGTCTTCTTCCACAGTTGCCTCGGGCTTAAATTCATTTTCCACTTCACTTTCGCTCGTTTTATCAACAATAGTGTCTCTCGACGTAGCATTTAGACTGAGACATTGCATCGGTAAATGAAGTTCATAGAGTTGATCGCCGATGACTATCACCGGTCTGCTACACGTCGAGCAATGCTGTCGTTTGAGATGCGTTTCGATGTGGATATTTCGTTCTGTCGAAGAACGAAAGTGCATTCCACAGATGTCACATTCGAACGATTCTGGCGAGAGAAGGCCTTCTGAAAGGAAAGCCAAGAGTGAAAAACTGATTCCATTGTGGTGTTTGAACTGCACCTTCTTCCTTGATGTAAATCGTCTCCATAATTTTCTTCAATTCTCCTTCACAATCAAAGCAAAACGACTTTGAGTCAGTGAAACACAACCAATTGTTTGAATAAGAGTATTGTTTTGTTTGAGTTTCTGTCAAATTTGCGAGAGAACGCCATTGCGGCGAATTGGAAGAATGTCTCTCGAGGCGAAATGAACATAAAAGCTGGAAGGTCTTAAGGACTTAAATTTATATATTCCAAAGTAAAATAATGATTCTAAGTTTTAGGCCAGACTGAAGCAGGAAAAATAAAATTGGCACAGCACGACCCATCATTTATCGAAAATTATCAAATATCAATTAGCTTGAAGATAGTTACATGCGAACGAATTTTGTGAACTGATACTGAAAAAATACCAAAAAAAAAAAAAAAATTTTAGGTCATCACTCGCTAAGACTTCTGTTGATGCGTCTCCATATGCTTCCTCAGGAATTTGTTCTCGTAAAATACTTTGGAACAAACAGGACATTCGAAACTCTTCAAAATTATTCCATGGGCTGATCTCTTGTGCCGCTTCAGGTCAACTTGATGCGAGTAGGCTCGGTCACAGTCGGCTTGGTCACATTTGTACGGTTTCTCACCTACGGTGCCAAAGGAAAAACGGAGATGTTATTGAAAACTTTAAATGAGGAAAGAATAATATGAACCTGTATGAACTCGCATGTGACACCGTTTGCCACTTGACCGACTGAAAGCTTTTCCGCAAACTTCGCAAACATACGGTTTCGCTCCAGTGTGCATATTCATGTGGTCTTTCATATTGAAGAAATTATTGAAGCCTTTGCCGCAAAACGAGCACATCATCAATTTGGTCTCCTTGTGCGTTTGTTTGTGTTGCTTGAGATTGCCAACGGACGTGAAATTCCGACCGCAGACGTCGCATGTCGTTGTGGCGACGATGTTGTGCTGAATTTTCTTATGGATCATCAAACCGTGATGTGAGCGGTATGTGACATTGCAAATCTCACAGGGAACCGTGTACGAGACTCCTCGCTGTCGACGAATTTTTTTCGTCAATTGCGTCTTAGCTGGAGGCTTGGTTGTTGGTGAATCTGACTTTCCATGCGGATCTGACTCTTCATGCGGATCTGTGACTTTAGGCGTTTCATTGGGGTCATTAACGGCGTCTTCAGGTGGCTCAGTGATTTCAGGTTTGACAACTGCTAAGCTCGTTGGTGCTTTCTCAATCGTTTCCTCTTCCGTACATTCTTCATCGGCGGTTTCCGGCATTTTTTCCAGGTCTCTTTTTCTCGATGATCTGGTCTCTCTACCGCATTTTTTTCGCTTTGCTCTATATTTCTTAGGTTTTCCTTGAGTTTCCTTTTCCGTTTCAAGAGACTCAGACTTCACGTCAATCACAACTTCCCTTTCCTCAATTTCATCGCTCACCGCCAGGGTATTAAGAGTGAGACACTGCATCGGTAAATGAAGTTCATAGAGTTGATCGCCGATGACTATCACCGGTCTGCTGCACGTCGAGCAATGCTCTCGTTTGAGATGCGTTTCGATGTGGATATTTCGTTCCGTCGACGAACGAAAGTGCATCCCACAGATGTCACATTCGAACGATTCTGGCGAGAGTAGACCGTCTGGAATAAATTTCAGAAATCCAATAGCTTTTCGAATCTTAATGCCACTTTCTGAGCATACCTTCTTCTTTGATGTAAATTGCTTCCATCATTTTGCGTTACTTTTCCCCGTCGATTAAGCGAATAAAATCAGAAACAATAATGGGCTGTCAACAACAACAAACAAATATTGAGCATAATTTACTGGCGTTTCTGTCAAAATGAAAACAAATGCCAATGCGGCGAACTGGAAAGCTGTCATCCGTGGCGAAGTAAGCATAAATTCACGAAAGGGGAACAAAGACTAACAATGAATAAACACCGATTCTTCTCCAACTTAGAAGAAATTTATTCTAAAAAATGTTTACAAGACCCTACTCCGCGATCACCGGGCGGCAAGGAGAACAAGCTTGAACCAAAATAGCGTTGTGAAACCCGACAGAGAAAACCAAGTGACGATGTACTGCAGATGTTCGTTGCGAAGAGTGACATTGGTCTGACCCCCAATCGGTCCGCCGGGCACTGTGGTCGATTGAACAGCATCCAAATAGATAGGCGTTGCGTCAGATCTATCGCACATCGTTCTCAAGTCCCTGCAAAAAGAAGCCTTTGGTATTTAATCGAACTTCGCAGATTTGTCTTACAACACGCACCGATACAAGAAGTCCTTTCCCTTGCTCTTTGGCGTGAATTGTGGTCGATCCTCCCCATTCCGCAAGAGACCCACGATAGTAACCGTGCCATCTACTTGACCTTCGAGTCTCGTTTGTGGGTTTTTCTGATGACGAGCCACCCATCCACGGTTGATGAGAATCACTTCTCTGCAAGAGAAGATATTTTGAAGAGCGTTCAAGACAATCGACGAATTGGAAACTCACTCTCGGTCTTCCAACTGGAATGGCGTGATGATCAAATAGCCTGAAGATCGACTATCAGGCTGCATCATGAGTGTGGCCTTCTGCTGCTGTGAATCGTGCGAGATGAAGCTACGTGGTCCGAGATACATTTCTTTGTCGTGCAAGAACTTTCCGCGGACTCGAATCGGTCGGAAATCCATCTTTACCAGTTCGGCAAAGCTGAGAAAAAAAAAACATTTTTGAATTCCCTGGAGGAAATAAGCCGCAACTAAATTACTCTTTAGGCAGATCAACTACCGGTCTAGTAGTTTCCGTCCGCAATTCCCGGATCAAGCTTTCCTTCCATCTCTTTCGCTCGACTTGCCAGCAGCCAAGCCCGAATGTTGTCGCTGGAACCAACTGAAAGGGATTATTTCATAGATATCCTTCTGGAATTGATCGATTTGATCGACTCACCAGCAAAGCCCATCCAAATGGGGATACTTGAGTTGCCAACACTCGAATCACACGCCATTTCTCCGCCAGTTGTTGACTAGAAATTTTCCGCTTTGGAAATTGAATCGGTTTTAATTGGGAACTTGTCAAAAGCCTGGAATTTCCTCGCGAAACGAGACCTCCAACCGAACGAAACATTTTTCCTTTCCAGTGATTTCTCGTCAAACAGCTGACAAGTTTTTTGAGGTTATGTCCAACGGTGCAGTTTGACAGTTCGTTGACAGATGGAAATCCATTTCGCCCGTGACAGCCATGCATTATGGCACATTTCTAAACGCACAACATCGAAACTGGTTGAGTTTTGTTTATGAAACTTATTTGGTCGAAAGGTAATTTGAGTTGAATCCATTAGTGCCTTCGAAAAGTTGCTTCATCAAGTCTGGTGGACCGAGAGCTGTCAAACGGCTGGTTGAAGCAGACTTTCCACAAATCGGAAAACCCTTCGTGCCTTGTTTTCGTACAGCTGTGCCTGTGCATAACCCCATTTCAGTGACGATCATTTAAGGTGATGAGGTAATTGTCAAGTTATCTTCTTTCTCTCTGAATTTTATCGAGTCTTTTGTTTTCAGCTTATCGTGATGCAGCCCAAGGGAAACGCTCTTTTGGAAGCTATAGAAAGGCCAAAACCTAGTCCATCAAAGCCATCGCAGCCACATGATATACGTCTGGAAGCCCCTTCAACGTCTCAAAATGGTTCTACCAGTAGTCAAAGTGTATCATCACCATCACCAAAAAAGCCTAATAGAAGAAATAACGGGAATCAAAAGAAAAATACAGTAAATGTATCAAAACCTGCAAATCAAGTTCATTTCGAGATGAAACGATTGTTAGAGATGCAATCAGAATTGAATGCAGCCCTTCTCAATCCTGGCAATGCCGGAATCATTGAAATTCTCGAACGTGCACTTCGACCAAATCCCCAAAATCTTCACAACTCTTACAAGGAAGTGCAAAGAGATCTAACCACCGCCTTTAATCGATATTATTCGGAGGTTCGTGTGGAGGTGTTTGGTTCAACGATCATGGGAATGGCAATCCGAGGTAAGTTTTGTGGCCTTAGATTTGAGAGGTTGATATCAATTACTTTTTGAATTGCAGACAGTGACCTGGATTTTCATGTGTCCCTATCGATTCGAGGCGCCAAATGTTCAGCATCTGAAGTTGTACGCGATGCCGCGAAAATGTTGCGTCAATCAAAAATGTTTGGTAAATTCTGTCCGATACCGCATGCCCGGGTGCCAATATTGAAGTGCCAACACTTGCGGACTGGTTACTTTTGCGATTTGAATTTTTCGGATTCGCTGGGTGTCTTCAACAGCCCAATTATGTCGCATTTGCTTCAATTCGATCGTCGAATTTATGAATTGGCGATCGTTGTCAAGTTCTGGATGAAAGTTCATGCGCTCTCCGGCTCGAACAAGGTGTCAAATTACGCTGGACTGTGGCTGATCATCTTCTATCTGCAAAGCATAGACGAGCCGATTGTTCCGCCAATCAGTGAATTTCAGAAGGGCATCGAACCCGTGTGGGTGGGCACCTCCAATTTAGCATTCAATCGGCAGATGCCCAATCAAACCAAAAATATCATAAAAACACCCGAATTGCTGCTGGGTTTCTTTGAATTTTATCAAAAATTCGAGTTCGAAACGAAAGTCATTTGTCCTTTGCATGCGAAGGCTTTCGACAAGGGAAATTTGCTGGAAAATCATCCTCAAGAGTTTGCTCGATGCATACAAATAATGGAGGATAACCCGGAAATCGAGCTCAAGATGAAGAAAAATCTATGCATTCAGGACCCTTTCGATTTGTGCCACATCATCCCAGGCCTGATTCCACCGAAACACTTTAATGTCTTTCGACTTTGCTTGCGATGGAGTGCTGAGGTTATTCGAGCATCGCTGTACCAATTCGGCGAAAGCTGTCACCTGCTACAAGATCTCTTCAACGGCGTGATATTCCAGACAGTTTTGCAGGTGGAAAAAAACAATGAAAGAATTGCAAAAAATGCTCGAAGAAACAATGAACCAGTCACGGAAGAACAAAGCCAAAGTATTTCAAAACTTACTATGAACTACAAGCTGTCGCCAAACGATGCAGATCTGACGCTTGTCCGAAATATGCTCTCCCAAAACGTAGGCTTGAACGATGTCATCGAATTGATATCCGTTAAGAAATGTTGGGCGGAATATATTGTCAAATTCATCGTCCACTTTCTCGAGCACTTGTTTCAACTGACAGTGACAGATGTCTCAAACCGATCCAATTTGAATTTCGAAACGTTGAAAAAATTACAAAAGCTCGAGGGTCAAAGTGACGTCTACACGAGCAAATATCTGCGAATGCTCAATGTAACCGGCACTCAGGATGTATTCTACTCTCGGCGAATGAATCGACAAAAGCGACAAGCAAAAAATTTCATCGAAGAGGAGATTAAGATCTCGGAAGCACGTCACGCCAAGGGCGGTGCCAAAGTCAAATTCAATGCATCCGTGACAATCACCACCGACTTGGAACAATTCGATTCAGTTCAAGTTAAGTTCGAAGATATTTGGAAGAAAAAGAAAGGAAATTTTTTCAAGGGGTTTTACTCCAGCTTCACGCAAATCTTTCCAAATTACCTGAAACCATATTTCATGGATGCAATGTTAAAGCCCAAAGAGACTGAGAAGAATGGAAGCGAAAACACTTATTTTACCATATCCATGGATGGAATGAAGTCAGATATCATTTGGCCCCACCTTCCTTCTGCAACTAGATCAAAGGCTTCAGATAAAGCAGGCATCGCTTGGCCCAACTTGAATGCCGCAATGAGCTGCACGGACGAAGAAAAGCCAGATATCGCTTCATCCAACGTTAATGAAGGAGATGAACCAGAGTTGCCTGAGGAAGCAGACCGAATTACCGCTTCAGTGGAACAGACAATGCTTTGAAGATTTCTAGACGAAAATTACGATATTTTATGAAAATTCTTCAGTTTTTTTTTTAAATTTCATTAACATTTTATTATTTTGTTTCAAAACGTTCTCATTAGTAGAATCGCTACTAAACTGTGTCAAATAAAAAGTGAAAAGAATTCACAGAATTTCTGTTTGTCAAAAGCACTTTATTGTCATTGCAGAAGAATTTCAAATGTTCACATCTAATTCTTCTCGTTCGTCATAGCTCTCCTCCATCTCTAAGCAACGTTCAGCCGCTACAACAGTATCCATCGGATCCGGATCATCCACCGCTTCTGTGTCCATTTTTTCGCCATTTGTTCTTCGTCGTCGACTTCGCCCTTGCTTTGCTGCGTTCTCATCAAATTCTCGAATATACGTCGAATAGTCCACATACCCAACGGGCAGCTCGTCCAAATATGCTGGATTCATATATGGCACTGCCAATACCTCTGGAATCATGAAAGCAAACAGCCATCCGACCAATGGCGTTTTCCCATGCACATACGAAGACTCTTTGTGATAAAACAGGAATCCATCCAGCGCCGGTAGATTTTCCTCCCAAATGGGATACATCGATAATCGCTCCCCAATGGCCACCTCATCGGCGCAGTCGATTCGTTCAATCATTTTGAAGGTATGCTCATTGCTGACCGTGACAACATCCAGTTGTTCAT